>JAQZBX010009975.1:0-45109 GCA_029593785.1 Cabassous unicinctus
AAATGTACTACTATTCCCACAGCCACAAAATGTCACAATTTTACACATACAAGGTTGATTATTGCAGTATTATTTATAATGGGAAAAGCTAGAAAAACTCCCAAATGTTCAAGAGAAGGGGATTTAGATAAATTATCCATACAAGGGAAAGCAATATTTAACAATAATAATAATAGCACATACATAATTCTTGCTACTTGCCAGTTTTATATGTAATTAATTCACATAACACACAACAACCCTATGAGGTGGATACTATTATTATGCTCATTTTACAGATGAGGAAATTGAGGCCTAGAAGATAAAAGTGACTTGCCAAAGTCACACAGCTAGCAAGTGATGGAGTTGAGATATAAACTCAGGAGTCTGGTTTGAGAGTACATACTACTAACCATCATGTACATTGCCTTGGGAAGAATTTCCAATGGTCTTGGCAAATGTATGTAAGTGTGTGGGTGGGTGGAATATGAGTGTGTATAAAAACACTAGAATCCACACACCAAAATGGGAACACTGATTACTTTTGGATGGTGAGATTGCAAGCAATTAATGCTTTCTTCTTTATGCCTTTCTGTATTTTTCAAATTCACTTCAAGGACATTAAATTTTTTTAATAGAAAAAAATTATAGTGGATACATTTTTAAAAAATAAATCAAAGTCCTGATGTAATCTAGCCCCTTCCTCATTGCAGAAATCCATTTCTGTGCTCTCTCCAGCAAGCAATCCCTTGGCCTTTATTTGAACAGCTCTGAAGACAAGGTGCTGACTGTTCAGGGTTGTCTTAGGCTAAGGAAGGAGGGAAAAGCGACCTCGGGCTTATGTTTGTGTGGTATATCCCAGACCACAGGGCAGAGAATCGTTGAGGGATTTGGAGCAGACGTTCAAGGATGCCGAGAGCACAATGGGTAGCTTGATGGGGTATCGCTCCAACTGAGGGTGACGAAGCCCCCGGCACACTACGTTTTTTCTCTCATTTATTTCTCAGCCTTTTGGTGAAATAGTTCATTCAAGAAACAGTTTCTAGTGGACAATGATGGGGAAACATTCCCCTGAAGAACTCACCCTGAAAAGAATATTATACCATTCTCAGCTACAAAATTAGCAAAAATTAAATTCCAGTCCTGGTGAGGCTAGGGAGTAACAGACTCCTTTCCCTCCGGGCGGGGGGAGGTAAAGTGGTACAACTTTGGGGAGGACAATTTGACAATATTTATCAACATAAGAATGCACATGCCCTTTAACCTAGCAATCTATTGCTAGAAATCTGCCTGATAAATTTAAGTACAGGGATATTCATGACAGCATTGATTGCAGTAGGAAAAGGTAGACAAACAATACTAGAAACAAAGCGTCCCTCAATAAGGGCCACATTGAATAAATTACGGTACCACGGTGTTTAATGACAGCATGCAGTCATTAAATAACCTGAGAGAGATTGCAAGTGCTGGTATGGGGAGATCTTAGAAGGCTGACTTCAAAGGAAGCACGTGACGCACAAACGCAGAGCCCCGGCTGCTGCAAGCTGCCTTATGGGCGAGTCAGTTGGAGCCCAGAGCACGTGCCTGTCCAACCAAGTCCTTTTTTCATGACCAGACACCCACCGTTGGCACGGAGCAGGGCTCTGAGGCTTAGAGGTGCTGCGCTTGGATTTGGGCAGGAGAGTGGAAAGATAAGGGGAGAGGTGGGGGGCTAGGAGGGCTACTTGGGGCAGCTGAGGCTACCGGCAAGGGGAGCGGAGGACTGAGCAAGGAATCCGAGCTGCCTGAGGGCAGAAGCCTGGGGGTCTGGCTAGTAGTTTGTGGACTCATTGCCTGGCCACTGCACCATATCCAGAAATCATCCTGATGGCAAGCCAGAGTCCTCAGTCTGGAGGGAAGTGCAGGCTCCCTGTGCTGCTTTTCCAGGGCCTCATTTGTCTGGTGCACCCTCCAATTGCTTCCTGCCCTTTCCTTTTTATGCCTGTTGTTATAGCAAACAGAACAAAATAAAACAAAACTCAACCTCAGACCATTGGGGGAAGGAGCCCAGGGTAAGAGACAAAGTGGGGAGACAGTGCAAACATCAGCTGCTTTTTTGACTCCAAGCCATGCATCCAAGTGTGCGTGTACACACACACACACACCATGACTCTGTCTTGGGGCCCACAGAAAGTGAGATGGTATGTGCACATGCTTGTGAGGGCACCAGCTCCCGAGCCTGGGGCTCGCTAGGAGGTGGAGGAAGGGCCTCTGTACCTCATTAGCCCTCTCCCCACCCAGCTCTTCTCCCCTTCCTTAGCCTCTCCCTCCCTCCCTCTCTTCTCCTTCCTGCTTTTCTTTCTCTTCTCTCCCTTCTTCATTCTGTCTTCACTTTTCTTTCCCTTTATTCCCTCCCCTGTCTTGTTCAACAGATGAGAGGTGAGCATCTCTTGCTTGCCAGCTCTGTGGGAGACCTAGGGATACAGGGCTGAACAGACAGCGGTCACTGTTTCATGGCACTTACCCTATATACAGGTGAAAACGAAACACAAAACTAATCCATAATTCCAAGCGATGACAAAGCCAGTGAAGAGTGATCAAGGGTAGGGAATTGCAGGGGAAATCTGATTTAGATTGGGGTGCAGGAAGGCTTCTCAGGGGATGACATTTAACTTGATACTTAAAGGATGAGAAGTTACAGAAGAAAGTAGGGATCAGGGTGAAAATAATTCCTGGAAGAAGAAAGAACCAGCATGTGCAAAGGAATGTACTTGGTGTGCTCAGGGAGCTGGTTGGAAGCCAGAGTGACTGTGGCTCACACAGCAAGGGGGAGAGCCATGCACTTGAGACCAGAGAGGCAGGCAGGAGCCGGTTCAGGCAGGGAGTCTGTGTTTTTTTCTAAAGGCAATGGCAGACCCTTGATGTCACTTAAGCAGGGCGTGGACATGATCCAGTTTAACATGGTAAAGAGGTAAATTTGGCAACTCTAAAGAAAATAAATTGGAGGGAACCAAGAGTGAATGCTTTTGAATCCCCTTGTTGCAGTAGGGAGGAAGGTGATGGTGGCTTATTTAACTATAGTGCTTGTGGCAAAGGAGAGAAGTAGATGGAGTTGAAGCATACCTTTGTGGCAGGATGACATTTGTGAAGTGCTGCCGCTATGCCCCCCACCCCCTGCGCTCTCACCACCCTGCCACCCTCCCCCTTCAGGCAGTTGAACAAGAGATACCTGTTGTTTTAGTAGGATTGTCAGGGTGGAACTAGAGGATAAAGATGTCATATCCTTGGCCTTTGAGTTAAAGAGCCAAGACCCAGGTTTACAAAAGAAAGACTTGGCGGGAAATGAGATTAGGCAGAACCAGGTGGGGAGATGCAGAGGCTGTAGGAAAGCAAATACAATCAGGGTCTCTGTGTCTTATTACATACCCATTCAGTTCAAAGAGGTAAGGGAAGCACAAACGTCCCCCCTTTCCCCTAATTTTTGAGGATCTTAGAGCAAAGGAAGTCTGTTGGTTCCTAGTTGGGACCCAAAAAAGGTAAACAGGGTTCCAGAACTCCCCAGCATTGCATCAGCGCTGTGCTGAGTTTCTGGACCCCCAGGCATGACCAATCCTGGGAAGAAGGTCGTTCCAACCCATTATACAAATGAGGACACTTCCAACCCATTATACAAATGAGGACACGGAGGCCCAAAGAAGTTAAGTGACTGGGCTGAGTTCATTCACCCAATTAAAATCCACAGACTTAAATTTGTGGACTCCTGAGTCCTACAGTTGAAAGGTACCTAAAGTATATGAATCCTTTCCAATGCCCCGGAGACTTTCATTTGAACCCCAGGACTGAGCACCCAGTGACAGGAACTCCAGAGTGGAAGGAAGGAGACGCAGCTTCAAACCCGGCTCTACCCTGTACTGGTGAGATGATTCCAGAAGCCGCCTGACCTCTCTGAACCTCAGTTTTACTGTCTAAACCAGAGGTTTTTAACCTTTTTTGTTCCACGGACCCCTTTTCCAGTCAGGTGAAAACCACAGCCCCTTACTAAGTCCACACTATACTGTGTATTATTTAGTAATTATATCACACCTGCACCAACACGTTTTTTTGAATTTCAATTCAAGCTCACAGACCCCTGGTCTAAAATGAGGGTGGTAATATGATAATATGAGCCCAGTCTTCCTCAGACAGATGATGGTGGATTACAGAGTAAACAAATGGGAAAACTATATAATGCCATGCTCGTAGGGGTGCTTATTTTCAGAGGGACAGAAGCTTCCATTATACTGAGCCTACTAATTCCATCTTTTGACAGTTCTAACACCTTCCTTTCCTTGGCCCAAGTCTACTTTCTATAACTTCCACCCAGTGGTTCAGAGCAAGCCCCATCCCTCTTGCCCTGACACCCCATGTAGCGCAACAGTTGGGTTGAAGACAAAATCAGAGACCTCCAGAGGCTTCCTGTCTCCAGATTAAACCAGCTCAGGTGCCCCAGCCTTTTATCCTAGGGCCTTGAGTCTGAGTCCCTCCCTCCCCAGCACTCGCCCTCCCCTGGGGACACTCCTGTTTGCTGATGTCCTAAGAATGTGGTGCCCGGTGGGTCACAAATACAGCTTATTCCTGGCCACATTTTTGCCCAGATTTCTGCAAGGAGTGGTACAAAGTCCCCTTGCTGGCGTCCAGGGCAGCCCTCTCTCTGAATGAAAGTCACCCATGAATTGAGCTGCTGGCAGGGGCTGGTGACAGATGTCTCCATTGCTTCCCCCAGCTGGCAGATGTAGGCACCATTCTCCCTGTTCTCATCTGCACGCAGAAAATGAGAAAGAAAAATCCAACCTCGGCCCACTTCCCACGGGAGAGAGCAAGCGGCTTTGGTAAGACCGTCTTTGAGTCCTCCAAGGAGCTCTGGATTCGGCTGCTGAGGGTGTAGCGAGAAGAGGCCCTGGCCTGGGAATCAGAGCAGGAAGTGTGGGCGGGGCAGGCGGGCCGGGTGGGAGTTGCAGGAGCAGCTCAGGCATAGTAGGTGGGCTCCAATGGGAGTTTCCTCCCTCCCCTGTACCTTCCGGGTAGGTGTTTCTTCTGAATTTATTCATCCCACACGTCCCCCCAGGAGGCTGCTCTCAGCCAGGAGCATGAGAGAGCATTGTAAGCACCTCTGCACCATCGGGGTCCTTGTTCCCACTTTGTCTGTCATTGACATGCTGCTGAAACTATTCTCAGGTTGTTCCGTGCCCTGTGCCCCAGGCTCCTAATTAGTGCTCCTGGCCAGGAGTGCTGTGATTTTCTGCAGGATCCTCAGCCTCCCTCCCACTGGGTCAAAGAGGTGCTGGGGACTCAGTGGGGTGGGGTGGGGGGTCAGCACATGCTCCTCATTCCATGCCCTCAGCACTACACTGCTCTGCACCACCGAGCTGGTGGGGAGGGAGCAGCGGGGCAGAGACTCAGGGTGAGCATCACGGGCCACCAAGGTAAGGATGCACGTGGATGGCTCTGCGAAGCAGGCGGGGTGGCCCTCTGAGCTCCAGAACTGAAATGGAGCCCTTGGTCCTTTTGGGGGCAGTTTTCCTTCCCCGGGTATACTCCTCCTCTCTGCATAGTTCTCCAGGATTTGTCAGTTGCAGTGTGGTCAGCTTAGCCATTTCTTCGTTCGTTCTTTCATTCATTCTTCATTCATTCATTCATCAATAACTATTTCTGAGTGCCTAATATGTGTCGGGCACTATGCTAAATCCCAGGGATAAAAAGGTGACTTGGATATTGTCCTTCCCTTCAAGGAATTCATAATTTCTTGGGAGGAGCGGTGCAGACTACGTTAATATTGTAATAAGCATGAAAATAGAAGCAGCTCCAAGTTAGGGGTGAGGGTGGGGGCATCTTTAAACTTCACTTCAGGCATGAGGGGTAGGAGAGTGGGGTTTCCTATCGCCTGCTCCTGGGCTTATTTGTCTCCGCACGGCAGCACCTAGCCCTAAGCCTTGCACCTGGGAGGCCCTAAATCAACCTGTGTGGAGAGATCCGGATGCTCCTGAACCCCTAGCTCTGAGCCTCAGTAATTCCAAGAGAAGGATGGCGCCAGCTGCCACATGTGGGAGCTGGGTTCTAAAACTCATTCAATAGAAGAGAAATAAATTGGAAACTGCTGCTCCCATTGTCCTCCGGGCATCTCAAGAGCTGCCTTTTATTCTCCCCTCTGTTGGCCAAATCAGTTCCTGCTTCCAATCTGGCCCCTGGGTCCAATGCCTGATGGCAAATATTTCTGCCCTGGAACAGCTCATTGGTGAGAGCTGAGAAGACAAATAACAGCTCCTGACAGCCCTTCATGATTTTCCGTAAATGTTCCTTCCTGCACAAAAAGTTTAATAAAAATACAGATTAAAGCGGAAACTGGAAGCGGGAAATCAATGGCGGTCTCGCAGCCGTGTTATTGTCATAGCTTCTGTGGCCGTGCCTCTCACTTATGGGGGAATCGGTAAGTTGGGGGGTCTGCCTGGGACCCAGTGTGGGAGGAGGGCAGAGCCTTCAGGCAAAGGGGCTCTATGCCTAAGACGGGAGTAGGTGAACCTGAGTCTCTCTCAAAACTGCCAGGGAGGTGGGCTGGGCCAGGGTGGGGCATGAGCCAGGGAATGCTGTGCTCTAGGTTTGTCCAGGGATCTAGGAGCTCCTCGGTTAGTATTATTGATAGTCTGGTCTGTATCACTGCCTTATTATTATATGTAAATTAAGGGGTTTCCATGCAAAGAAATAGTATATATTATCCCCACCCCCAGAATATTAATTCAGTTTTTTAAAAAGTTGGATTTCAATACATGGAAGCAGCACAAAGCATGCTAATTACACAGGACTTTCTCTTCTATTCATTAAAGTGGTCCCCAAAGCATCTCTAATTGGGCGCATTTTGCTCCCTATCTGTCTATTTGGTTCTTACATGCTTTGAAAGCAATAAAAACTGCCATCTTTAAAAGTGCTCTGTAATTTCGACTTTATTTAATTCAGTCCAGGGACCTTCACTCCAACCCTCCTTTTGCATTTTTGCACATTTCCCAGGATTTCTAAATGTACCCTGTGCAGGGGGCACTCGGAGAGAATGCTACCGTTCTCAGAGAGGAATTTGGGCGCCTTTCCTGGGCTACCCCTGGGGCAGAGACTCTCTTCTACACTTGCAAGCTGCAGCCAGCACTCTCTCTACATCAGCACACACACAGAAGGTGCCAGTTGCCCAATGTGAGATGATAAATATGGATTAGACCTGTGCAAGCTGCAGGATCAATTATGGGAACAGGCGGTTAAATCAGCCTCCAACTGTCAAGAGTATTGGGTTTCTTCTGGAGATGGTGAGTTCACCGAGCCTCCTCAGTTGTTAGGAACGTGTGTGGGTGCATGTGTGTGCCCATATGGCAGTTATAGGGGAAAGAAACGACCAGGGAAGGGACAAAAACAGGAATAGAAGAGACATTGACCCGGGAGACAGGCTCTGCCTCCAACTTTCTTAGTGGCTCTGGGAAAATCACAATTCCCTCCTCTGTGCCACATTTTCCCAGCTGCAGAACCAACGGGTTTCTTGTGGGGAACTTTTACACACTGGAGCCCCAGCCCTGAGAAGTCTGACTCCACAGGCCTGGGGTGGGGCCTGGGTATTTTACAAAGGTCCTAGGTGAGTCTGATGCGAGTCTCTCTCTGACTTAAGGTCTCTCTAGTCTCCTACTCTAGGGGCCTTCTCTGGGCCACCCTCCTGGCTCTTCCAGCCTCTCTCCCCCAGCCACCACAAGGGGTGAAAATCCCCCACCTGGCCTGTTTCTCTAAGGACCCCAATTCCCTCCACCCCTCAGGGAGGACCCCTGACTTTGGCTGGAGGGTTCTTGGGCCCTGTTTGATGTCGCCTGTGTTCCATCTCTTTGCTTTCCTTTCCTGTTTCTCACTCCACTTTTGTGGACAGCATCCTGAGTCCTCTAGGTTCAAAGACAGGTAAGGCCATTGCCAGCAGAAAACCTAGGGAGCACCAAGCATGGGGCAAAGGCAGCCTGGCACCCAGGAAGCTAAATGAAGTCCCACTGTATAGGCTAAGAATGTACTTTGGGATCTCAGCTCTCCACATCTGCTCTACCACGTCCTCTCCTGCTCTGCCTCTTCCCCCGTTTCTGCTTTCAACAGACCGCAGGAAGTACCTAAAAGGAAGAAGCCTCGTGATATAAATAGCCAAAGGTTTTGGAGTCTTGTCAATCTGGATTCTAATCCTGAGTGGTCTTATCACTGAGTGCTGTTGGCACCCACGGGAGCCCCCCACTGTCCGGCTCAGAGCACTGTCCACTTCCAGTCCACTTCCTCCAGACACTGTGTTCTGCCTGCAGGGCCAGGCTCCCTCTCAGCCTGCTGCAGAGACAGCTCACCACACGGGTTCCCTTTCTTCCTGGCCACATGGCTAGACTATATTTCCCATAACCGCTTGCAATCAGGCAGGGCCATGTGACTGAGTTCTGGCCAATGGAATGAGGGCAGAGTGATGTGCCCACTTCCAACTCTGGCCCTAAAACTCTTGTGCAATCTTCTACTGTCTCCTGCAGTCTGTTTGCTCGATGTAAATGTCCAGGACAAACCTTGGAAGCCACTTATTGTGTAATCACATGTGCCAATGTCCTGGAGCCCCAACCAAGGGAGGGAGGTACATGAGGTGACTGGAAACCCTTTCCCAGATGCTTCATGAGAAAACCCATACAAGCAAGCTGACACTCCTCCCCACCCCACCCCTGTCCCCCCCACCACCACCGCTGCCACATGGCTAAACTCCAGGTGCACGCTGACCAGGGTCTCTGTGGATGTTTGTTGTCCCTGTTGCCAAGACAACCAGTCACAATGAATGTTGACAACACAGACTTTATTCCTGCTGGGAGGGCAGAGAAAAGTATGGTGTGTGGCAAAAAATGGGGCTTCTGGAGGTGGTAGAGAACTGCAGAGCCAGGAGAAGGACTGGTGTGGGCTTTTTGAAAACAGTGTTTGCACTCTGTGACCTCAGGCTCCCTCTCTGCAAAACTAAGAGATTGGGAAGGGCTCAGGCCTCCTCTCAGGGCCCTTGTGAAGATTCTAGGAAGGGCTCTGGAGGGGAAAACATGGAGGAGAAAGGTGCAGGGTAGAAGGTAAGGGGAAAGGAAGAGGTCAAATTCTATCAACAGGTATTTCCAGCACGTGCACCCAGCACTGGTCTCAGTGGCAGGGCTACAACAGTGAGTAACTCCATACCAAGATCCTGCTCTGCCCGCGTGGAGGTGGCACTCCAGAGGGGACCTCCTGGGGTCATCACACTTCACAGCAAGTGGTGCCCCCCTGGCCTGGTGCACGGTGGCAGCCAGAAAATAAACAATGACCATCTTATATCAGGTGAAGATAAGTGCTAAAGGAAGAAAAAAATAAAGCAGGCTCAGTGAGCTAAGGAACATCTGGGTAGGGAGACAATTGGCTAGTATATGCAAGGAGCACAGGGAAGGTCTTTCTGTAAAGGTGACATTTGAACAGAGACCTGAAAGGAATGACAGCATGAGCCATGTGGACATGTAGGAGAAGAGCCTCCCGGGGAGTGGGATCGGCACATGCAAAGGTCCTGAGACAGGGCAGGGCTGTTCCAGGAGGCCAGTGTGGCTGGAGCACAGTGGGCAAGGAAAGGAGTGATAAGACATGAAATCCGGTTGTTTGGTGGGGGATGCAGCTCATGGAGGATCTTGTACTTTGTGTGAGTTGGGGAGCCCTTATGGGGTTCACTCAGAAGAGGGACATGATCTGAGTTAGGTGTTGGCAGGATCTCTCTGGTTTCTGTGCAGAGACTGCAGGGAAACAAGGGCAGAAGCAGAGAGGTGCAGGGAGACCAGAGGAGAGATGCTGGGGGCTTGGACAGAGTTTGCATTTTAAGGTGATGAGAACTGGCAAGATTCTGGATTGATTTAAAAGTAGAAACCCACTATGAGAGAAAGACAAGAATAAAAGGTTGCATCAAGGGTATGGACTCAAGCAACTGAGAAAAGAGTAGAGAAGGGAAAGGAGCAGCGAGTCTGAGCCAGCCTTCTCTGGAGGAGAAAGCAAGCAAGCAGGTGCCCAACACCTTGTCTACCCAGAACACAGGCAGGGCCTTTCCTTGGGCTTCAAGTCCCCTGGGCAGAGGGTGCTTCTCTTCCTAGTCCACCCTGACTGGTGATGCTGGAAAGAGCAGGCCACAGGTCAGGAACCACGCTGGCCTGTGCTCAAGTCCTCGCTCCTACTCATCCTCTGCATGGCCTCCACCAAATGTCTCGTGGACCCCAACCTGTTACCTGCCCCACCCCAACCCATGTTCTACTGGGCACCCACCAGCCGTCATCAGGAACACGAACCAAAGCTCAGCAGTGCTGAGCCCCAGTCCTCCTAGCCCACAGCACCCCAGCACCCCAGCACCCCCAGTGTCCCTGCTGTTTTAGAGACTCTGGAATAATGGGGCCTTGCATGTGCTCTGAAAGGGACACAGCTCTGTCCACTCCCAGCCTCCTCCTCACCAGTGCACCAACCTGTGCTTCCATTTTTACCTTCCTAGCTGGCTTTGGACTTCCCATCCTGCACGTGGTTGGCAGGTGTGTGTATCAGGGGTGCCAGGGGAGCCTGGAGAATGGCCTTGCAACCTGAGTACCCCAAAACAGATCTGTGCTTCGTGAGCACAGCTTCCTCCAGTTCTATCCCTAATCTCAACCACGCTGGGGTTTCACTCACATTTTCACCTTTTTATTGGTTTGTTTCCCAAAGCAAGTTAACATGATCTGATTGATCTTCTCTAAACTCCTATGAGATAAACAGAGCAGTATCAAGATTCCCATCTTACAGATGATAATGCTGCCCTGGGCTTCTATTTCTTCCTCTCTGAAACAAGAGGGTCAGCCTTGATTTTGTCCCTTCAGCTCTGATTTTCTGACTTTGAGAGACACACACATACAGGCGGAGAGACACCCCCACCCCACTCGGCCTGGGGCAGATGGGAGCTGAGCATACACGTTTAAGGCTCTTTGTTGATTGTGACACGTGCACACTCACGAACTCCAAATGGTGGTGCTTCTCTCCAGCAAAATGCATTCCTGGGTACCCTATATGAGCAGTCTTGGCCTTCCTGACAAAGGACTAGAGGGCGCTGGACGAAGATAATTAATGAAATTGCTGACATTAAGCTCTCCAAATCCTGACATTTCATCCTCCCTTGTCCTGGAGGCAGCAGTCTTCCGCAGTCCACTGCGGTTATCGATCAAACACTGACATTTCAGGATACGTATTAGGCTCTGAGCATGCAAGAAGAAATGAGAGGTGCAAAGTCTACGAGGCAGCCAGGAAGAAAGAAGGGGAAGAGACAACTGATGCCCAGTGGGACATTATCAGTTTGCTTCTTCTCCCCTGAATGGCCTTTAAATCCTCTTTTGATACCGCCCCTCGCATAGTCACATCCTCTCTCTGCCCTGGGAACATGCCCTGAGAAGCTCTGGCCCTCCATTGCATTTACACTCACTGAGACCCACTGGGTCTAACTGCTAAGATACAAGGCTCTGTCCTTGACCCAGAGGAGAGGGAATAACCTGCAAACACTCATAACAGAAGCTCTCTCTCTGTGTGTGTATGTGAAGGCCTCTTGAAATTAAAGTGATTCCCCAAGTGGAGTGGTGCAGTTTGGTCACTGTGGTTTCTTCTTTATTAACCCCTCAGCATGAATTAGTTTATTAAGTATTTTTAAGCCACATCTCAGGATCTTGAGGTAATGGGATATAAGAGATCTATTTTGATAGTGAAAAAGCTCTAGATCAGGACATCTTGGAGACATTTTACATTTGTTGAGTTTTGAGGAAAAGAGGAAGAAAACAAGGAAAGAAAAACAGAGATCACAAGCAGCCTCCAGACAGAGCAGACAGCATAGAAGGAGGTGAACCAGGAGAAGAGGGTCTGCAACTGCCCCTTCCTCTCGCCTGCTGGGTGGCTGTGTGGGTATATACTTCTGCCCTCTGAGTCTCCATTTCCTCACCCACAAAATGAGGCCCTGGGCCACATGACCTTAAAAGGCACTTCCAACTCGGATTCCAGCTGGTATTAAAAACAAATTTGCTCCTATGGTTATTGCCAGTGTTGCAACAAAAGAGCTATTTGCATTTATATAGAGCTTTATAGTTTGTAACATTTATTTACACTCATTATCCCACCTGATTCCTACAGGACACACAAAAAAAGTTAAGTTATGTGTGTAGAGGCGACAGCCCCATTTTACAGAGCAGGGAAATACCACCCTATATGCACCCAGACTATTGTTAGATCCAAGCACTTGTTGACAGATTTAAATGTATTACTGACACACCCTCAAGGCCCTGGTAGAAAGAGACTGCGAGTCTACAGGAAGCGCAAAAAGCCTCCAGCCAGCCCCCGTGCTTCCTTCCCTGGAGTACCCTCTGGGCATCCTCCGTGACCTGTGACATGTCCTTGGGGACTTGACTGACAACAGAAACATATCTACAGTGGTTTCCTAAACAGTCAACAGGTGTCCCTTGGGTTGGGAATGAGGCTACAGATTTCAGATGTGTGACTTCCCTGCCAGCCTCGTGGTGAGCTTTGGCCACCTTCATCTGATCCTGTAACCAGTGGTGAGAGCATTCTTTCATTCACCAAATGTTTGAAGAGTACCAAATGTGACCAAGACTGAGGCCAGAAGTCCTGGGTCTTTTTTTATCCACGCAGCCATTAGTTATGACTTTACACTAGTTGTTACTGCCTCATGTGTCAAATGGAGCTGTGAGTACCTGCCCGCACCCCTTGCAGGGTCCTTATACAGCTCAAACGAGACTGTGAATAGGAAAGGGCTGTTATCAGCACACACCATTCCATTGGTATACAAGATGGCTGGTGACAATGAATTTGATACCAATACGGAGGAGAACAAGAAGAGAGGAGGACAGGGGAGGAGGAGAGACAAAAAAGGAGATGGAGGAGAAAAGGAGAGAGGACAAGGATAAGGTGGAAGACAGAGGAGGGTGGAAACGGAAAAGGAAGGGGGTGGGGGAGAAGAGAGCTCTTTGAAACCTGCCTCCTGGAGGTTGGGAGGGGACGCAGTGCTTGGTGAAGACACTGCAGAACCTTTCTTGCAGCTGATGCTTTAGTGAAGGCAGGTAAGGAAGGTATAGCAGGGGCTGGAGGACTGCTTAAAAACAGTAAGTCACCCTGCTCGTTCCTGCACCTCCTAACTTCTCTCCCTTGCCATTCCAAAGTTGTTTTGCTTTCTTGGTGTAGTTTCCACGGCTTAAAAAGAATTTGTGTATCTAAATTAATCGCCCTTTAATTCTTTACCATCATTTTCTTGGGAGTTTAAATAAGAAAAACTGTTTTCGGAATACAGACTTGCACCCTGCAAACAAAATAAATCCCATCACGAAGCCATTTGTTGTCTTGGGTTGATTAGGGTAAGAAAGCAGGAGAGAGAGAGAGAGCAACCCCGAAATCCAGCCACTGAAGGTACACAAGCCCACGGTTGGCTAGAGCAGAGAGAAACTCAGGCCTCCAAGATGTGGCGCTTAAGTCTAAATTTAGAACTGATTTGTAGACAAGTTGGAGGGAGTTCAGAGAAAAGCCACCAAAACAATTAGAGGAATGTAGCTTAATTGGCCCAGCTTGGCAAAGCAACTGCTAAGCAGGGAGCACGACAGCGTCTGTAGCCAGACGAAACAGCATAAACACCAGTGAGGGGGAGGCACTGTTTAGCTTGCAGCAGATGAGGATCCAGAGAATAAATGGAGTCCCAAGAAGGCAGGACATAGCTCAGGGCCAGGCTGGCCCCCCACGGGGAAGCCCCTTGGGTTTCTCGGGCCCTGCGGCTAATCCTCTGCATGGGACCTTCCTGTCCATGGACACTTGCTGATGACAGGACATTCAGCACTTAATTTAGTCTTCACACCCACTGCAAGGCAGACGTGTTTATTCCATCTTTGCAAATGAAGAAACAGAAGCTTGGGGATGCTTAGAAACTTGCCCGAGATCTCTTGGTAGTAAAATAAAGACTTAAACTCGGATCTGATTGTTTTGAAAGCTCACACTCATCTCTATGACCCAATATCTAGGGAGTGGTGACAAGAAAGGAAGATATGGGGTAGGAGCCCCTGTGGCTGAGGCTCTCAAAGCTCCTTACTCAGATGGAGGCTGCTCAGCTAGCTGGGAAGGTAAGAGAAACCAGCTCCATTAAGGTGTGCTCTTTTCACTGGGCTGCACCTTTAAACAAGCTCCGATCCTCTGAGACCCCACTCCTCGGCCCCATTTTGCTGGCCTCTTTCCACTTTCTCCGGACCCAGTGAACCTCTGAATCCCCAGCTGTGGCACAGCAGGGACAGCAGTAAATTTCTGATCAGACAGGCCTGGCTTTCACTTTTGCCTTCTTGAAAAATCATATGGTCTTAAGCAAGTTACTTAATTTCTTCCAACCTGAGCTTACTAACCACTAAATGGAGATAATCAAGTCTACCTCACAAGTTGGTTGTAGGAGCAAATGAAATAGTGAGCATAAATGTGCTCTGTAAACTGTAAAACACTGAATGCAAGAGGATGTTATTAGCAGTAATCAGGTAATATTCTAGCTCACAAAAGACAATGCCCACCATTTCTGGGGTTCTCTCATTCCAGGCTCCTGCCTGACTCATCCATTCCCAGATCTCCACAAATGCTAGCATGAGGTGGGACTGGCCAGAGAAAATTAGAGCAGACGCAGAGAAGGCTCTGGAAGCAGGTAGCTGGAACACCACAGGTAGGACTGTCTGGGTCGACTGTCTGACAGGGAGCAAGTAGAGCACCTGCTGCATCAGAATATGACAGAACGCCGGTACTGCGAGGACACAACACATGGCCAGTGGCAGCCTGGGATCCAGAGGTACAGATAATGCAAAATGTGTAGGAAAAGTGGTCTAGGGCCCAGCAAAGTGTCTTGCATGGAGGTAAAGCAGGATATTCCTGATGGGATAGAACCCAGAGATGGGCTGTTGGGATTTGGCTGGAGTGGGGGAGGGCATGTGAGTAAACCATAAGAGCACCAGGCACTTACTGGTGTGTAGAGACCCAGCAGATGGGGTTTTCTGAGGTCGTGCCTGTTAGAGAGCCATGCAGATTCTGAGACAGCAGATAATCTGGGATAAAGATTGGTAGCGGGTGTAGCAGCCAAGGCGCGTGGAGAGAGCATGGACTAGGAGTCAAGAATCCCAGGGGCTCCGTCTTGTTTGATACTGCCTCTCTACATTGACCTTTTGCGTGTTACTCCTTGCCCTTCAGGTCTCCCTTCTCTATATAAATTAGATAACAACCTACACTTATGAAGTGCCTACTGTGTGCCTGGCTCTGGTCTAAGCACTTCATGTGGGCAGACTCTGACTCCTTAAAGCCACCCTCTGGGAGACACCATTATTGAGGCTTTGCACTGAAGCCCAGAGAAGCAACCCACCTGGGCAGCCAAGCTGAGGTTCAGATGCGGGCTCTGTCAGCGTGAGCTCCATGCTTAGCCACTACTCTCTGCAGCCTTTTAAATAGAACCTGAAATAGTTGGTTTCTGAGGCTTTTGTAAATTACAGAAATCAGCAATGGGCCGAACCATAAAGCTAGCCCAGTATGATCCACTTATTTTACAAATAAGTAGACCCAGAGAGACAACCACGTGCCCAGCAATGAGCAGCATTCAGCAATAAAATGCAGTTACTGCATGATTCAATCCTGCTGGAAAATAGGAAAATTCATTTATCAGCCAGATGTTCCACTGACATCACAGCTTTTCCTGCACTCACAATTGCTGCCTCTGTGATGAATGTTTTTGATATTTCCAAAAACCCCTCTCCATCCTCATCTCAAGACCTTTGGATATCCTATACACAAAACCTAAGCGGTGATTCTTGACTTTTGTGGTTCACAGATGCCTTTGGGAATCTGGTAAAAAGTAAGGATCATTTTGCAAGGAAAAATAGACATGGGTTTCAGTTTGAGGGGAGGATATGGATCCTCTGAAGGTCTTCCATGGACCTCTAGGTGTCTATGAGCCACAAACTAAAATCCCTACTCTCGATAATGAGAAAACCACACTGCAACACGTGCATTCTAGTTGGAAAGTCTGACCAGCTCCAGTACTAGCCTGATCATGCTACAGAGATCTGTAGTTGGAACTGCAAGAAGATGGTCGGATTCAAAGGCCACGAAGAACTAGTCTTTGGCCTCTGAGACTTTGACCACAGTTGCTGCCATCACTGGGTTATTCCTATGTGATTCAACATAGTGCATGGCTGGGATTACAGGAGGCCGCTAGGTATATCTGCTAACTGCAAAAGCCATTGCACTTTAGCTCCTCTCCTCCCATGCTCAGTTGTTATTCCCCATCATCCCACCAAATATGCCCTTAGCACCAAGCTTACCTGCTCAGAGGCCCAGGGACACACCATCCTCCTGCTCACCTGCAGGCGTGGCATAGTGCAGAGGCTAACAGCAAGGCCTCTGGTTCAAATCCAGGCTCGTCTACTTACTAGCTCTGTGACCTTGGGCAAGTTGCTTTACCTCTCTGTGCCTCAGATTCCACATTTATGAAATGGAATAGTAGTACCTACTCATAGGGCAATTGTGATGATCCAATGAGTCAATAGGTATAAACTGCTGGTCACACAGTAAGTTGTGCAGTAAGTATATGTTAATTAAACTCATCTCCATGCTGAGTTCCCAACCCAGAGAGCCTTCTTTGTCCTGCTCACCATTGTAGGAGTCAGGTTCCACCAGAGAAACAGAACCAGTAGGATATATATAGGCTTGTATGTTTGTGGGGGCTGGCTGGGCAGTTCTGAAATCCATTGGGCAGGCATTGGGAAGGGCAGGCTGGAGCTCTCAGGCATGGGTGGATGTTACAGCCCGCAGGTGGATTTCTTCTTCCTCAGGGAAGCATCAGCTCTGCTCATACACCTTTCAGCTGATTGAGTCAGGCCTCCACAGATTATCTAGGATAATCTTTCTTAAAGTAAACTGATTATAAGCTTTAGTCACATCTACAAAATACCTCACAGCAACACCTAGATTAGCGCTTGATTGAATAACTGGGCACAGCAGCCTAGCCAAGTGGACACAAAACTGACCGCCACGCCAATCCATCAGTCCTGTCCATCAAGGCCTGTCTCTTCCTCCAAGACCTCTTCCCTGGCTGCTTTCATATCCACTGAGCTCTGAGTTGATAAATAATATTACTGGCATTACATTATTATACTGCATATGATAGATTTTATTGTGATATATATTATGATGTTTATAAAGAAGTTCAGACAGCATCCTTGTCAGACAGGATTTTGAGTTTTAAATAAAATCACAACGAATTTTCTCCCATAGCAGTGCACCATCTGATGGGAGCAAAGCCAACCTGTCCCCTTTTTGCCCTCTCCTTTTCTCTCAGCAGTTCACCCTTTCGTGGCTCACCCAAGCCTCCTGCCCACCATCCTGCTCAGTTATGTGCAGAGCCACCTGTCGAGCCCTTTTAGGTGAAGCCTTGTTTACCTTTGAACTACTGTCCACTCCTCCTCCCCTCATCCCCTGCCTTGTCCATTTCACTTGACCTCTGTGTCCTGGGAGAGCCTTCAGAATCTCTTCTATTCTTTCCCTTCTACCCAACTCCTTCCATTTGGTCCAAGGTAGAGGGTCCCCTCTCCCAGGCCAGTCATCTCAATACTTATCTCTGCTAGAATGGAAGTTCCTTGAGGGCAGGGACTTCCTTGGTCTTGTTTGCCAGTGAGTCCCCTGGACGCCAGGGCCCAGGCAACATTTGTGGGATGACTATTTACTGTGCCAAATGGAGGGAATCGAAAGCTTTGCACATTAGCTTGTTTTGTTCTTGGTTTTTCCTTCTTGGGTTTAAGGCCAGAGGCAGGGATGACAATAACCTAATGTCTTAGGTGAGGTTCCCTAGGACACAACCAGAGACAGGATTCTTGTGCAGGCGATTTATTGGCGGTGTGCTCTCAGGTGAGATCTGTTATGGAACGAGGGAGGCAGGCTAGAGCAGAGGTGATGCTAGGCAAAGCTATGGGTCTGTTCTCAAACTGATCCCATGGAGAGCCCTTAAGCATGAAGAGTGTCACAGAGTGTCCCACATTGAGGCAAAGGGACCAGGCTTTTGCACCATTATACCTGTCAGGGCATAACCTCCAAGACGTCCAGGTGAGGCAGTTCTCATAGGAGTCAGCAGAGGGCTATATCAGGAGAAGGGTGTGATTGTGGACTGTTGTACCCCAAACTCCAAGCAGCTGGGGCTGAGTGCATGGCCTGGAAAGGAGATCTGGGTGGGACACCAACAGCGTCTAATACATACCGTGAGTGCCAACTTGGAGCAGTTGACGGTGGCTGCCTCGAGCATTGCATGGAGAAGGGGTGAGAAGCCATGTGCTGGCTCAACAAAAAAGTGCCATTATGGATTAGCCCTGCCTCCTGTGGGGCTAGGAGTGGTGGTACAGGTGGCCCCTACTTGCCACTGTGGGCCCTAAGGGGAAACCAAAGCCCTATTATCAGAGGTCCAGAGTCATCCAGGGACTCTGGCAATTTTACGTGCCACCCAACTTAGAATTGTGTCCAATAGTGACCTGTGTTTTCATTGACTACAGGTGGAAACCAGACAGGTAGCCAATAACTGGATGACAGCTTCCCCTACCTAACGCCAGGAGTTACTTACAGACAGCCTTTAACAGAAGAAGGCGGTCAAATGTGGAGCCCAGGCCAGCAGTGCATAACTGAGGGGTCAGAAAATAGACACCGAGACTTTGAGGACCTTAGAATAGAGGCAGCGGCTAGACTGAAGGCTGAACCCCACATCTTAGGCTTCTGTACCCCCACAGGGCCCAGCAAGGTGCCCAACACAGTTATTTGTCTGTAAATATGTTTCAGTTGTTTGAAATCAAATAAACCAAGCCACAGGGAATTAACTCTTGGAGGTAGGGACCGCTCTCCAGAATTTCTAGACATATTCTCCCAGACCTCTTCCTCCCTACAGGAAAGTGCCTGAAGAGGGGCTGGGGTGGCTGTGCCTTGTGGCAGGCCAGGGGCCGTCACTGGGGGGCCCCTGCTTGTTCTAATGACAAGCCAAGTCCACAGACGGCACTGCGGCCTTCAAATTCCGAATATCCTTTGACCTTCCAAATGACCCCATGGAGTAGACAGGAGAGAGGGGACCAATGGATGGAAAGACCTAGGGTGTTTCTGGGTGGGATGGAACTGGGGAAAGAAATTGGAAAGGTGCACATATCGCGCAACACACCATATTGCCCTCTTCCCCTGATTAACCCAGCGTCTCCCCTTCTAGGGGGATGGGAAGTGAGCCCGTCACTGGGGTCACAGTGGATACCTGGCAGCCCCTGAAGGAGAGGCAGTAAGAGGCGATGTGAAGGGTGGGCCACCCTCAGAAGTGCATTTGCCTCCTCCTGCTTGCGCACTCAGAGCCTTCAGCCTTTCAGTCTTGCGAGCGTTCCTGGGTTCAGCCTGACTGGCCACCATCCTCCGTGCGCCTGCGCCACGCTGGATTCTGATTGTTGATGTGCTTGGAGAGTGTGGACCATGTCCTCTTCTACCTCCTATCTCCAGAGCTAACCAACTGCCCAGCACATGGTGGGAATTTGATCATCCTGTTTTGAGTGAATGGATCTGCTAAGTCTGGTATGTTGGAAAGGCATATTATAGGTTTTACAGTAATGAAGCCGAGGTATCAGCCGCTACCACAAGAGTGGCTGGTTAGGTAAACTTGGCTCGGGTTCTTCTAACACTCATCGGATTGTTTTTTCCCATCATAATTTTAAAGACAACATAGCAAGTGGGTTGACTGAAAAGAATTGAACCCCAGATATGGAATAAATTATATACAGTTTACTAACAGTTCTTAAAATGCGCTAATTTCACTGTGGAAATTCTTCTCCCTCTTCCTGTCCCTCTCCCTCCTCCGCTCTCTCTCCTTAGCTTGGTTAACTCAGACTCCTCCTTCAGATCTTAATTTAATCTCTGAGAAACCCGCTTGCCCCCTTAGACCAGGTAACATCTGCTGGTCCCTACCATCAGCTTGCAACACGCTCTGTCTCTCCTGCCTCCTAATTGTCACACAGTGTTGTATGTTCTTGTGTGCTCTGTCTGCCTCACTGGACAGTGTGCTTCATGAGGGCAGGGACTGCTACATTCCAAGCACTTAGCAAAATTCCTAGCACATAGAGGTACTCAATAAATATATATTAGAAGAATGGCTAAAGGAATGATGAATGAATGAATGCAGTGACATGTGCATAAAACTGTAAAGAGTACATGGCTGACCCCTCTTTGCCAGCTGAAAGGACCCTCAAAGATCCCTAAAACCAACTCTTTCACTGAACAGATGAGGAAGGTGAGGTCCAGAGAGGGAGAGTGATTTTCCCAAGGTGCACAGCAAATTAATGGGCAGCCAGGAACTAGAATCCAGGTATTCTGGAGCATGGTGCTGCACTATTTCCATTATAACATGGCTCCCCTCAAGGTCAAACACTCTGCTGTCTGAGATGATATATGGAATCATATCTTTGAGATTAAGCCATCAGTTTATATCATGTGTGGCCTTTTGAAAGTATCATCCATTTTAACAGAGGCAATTTGGAGAACAGTACATCAAACCAAAACGTCTCTTTGATAGAAGAGTTTACAATATTGGACTTGGCTGTTGGGGATTATAATTTAGGACATTTTACATTCTTTCTGAGTTTCCCCCACATCCTTATCATGTGACCAGGATGTCCCTTAAAGCATGCCTGAATCAAGTGGGATTGTCATAAAGTCGGCTGAGACCTGTTTGCTTGAGTTAAATGTTATGTGGTTAAGGCTGGTGCTGACGGGGAGACAATGGCTGAGGGGCTGGGGAATGAGAGAGGAGATGTGCCTGAGAGCTAGAAAGGGAAAAATGTTTGAATGTGCCAATCTGTTTCTAATTCTGTCAAGAGGCAAGAGTGACCGAAATCAGTTCTTAATCACAATCATTGGGAATGTGAAGAAATGGGGTGAGCTTCATTTGCATATGTTGGCAGACATCCCCATCTTCTCTGCTTACATATTACTGCCTTGTACTGAAGGCGATAAGCCCAACCTCAGGGGACAAGCATGACTGGTCCAAGCCAATTATGGCGGTCTTCTTCCCTTTTGCCAGTGATGGGTCTTGCTGTAAGCATGTGATACAGTTCTAGCCAATAAAATACAAGGAGAAATCCATTCAGTGTTTGGGGGGGGGGGAGGTTTTTCTTCCTGGAAAAGGAGAAAGCCAGTTGTGCTATCACTCCTCTCCTTCTTCCCTGGAGCTCTGATGCATAAGGATATAATCTTCATAGTTACGGCAGCCATCTTGGAACCTTGAGGGAAGGTGTCACTCGCACACAGAAGAGTCTTTGATGATGTCATTGAGCCACTGAACTGACCCTGAGACCTCCTGTCTCTGGCTTCTTAAGTGAAATGCTAAATGTTCTTATGGATTAAGCATTGTTATATTGATGGTTTTAGACAGGGATCAACAACCTTTTTCTGTATAGGGCCAGATAGTTAATATTCCCGGCTATGTGGGTCATATGGTCTCTGACAAAGGTACTCAACTCTGCCATTGTGGCACCACCAAAACAACCATAGATAATTTGTAAACTGATGGGCTGTGTTCAAATGAAACTTTATTTATACAAACAGGCAGTGGGCCAGATTTGGTCCATGGGCTCTAGTTTGTCAGCTCCTGGTTTAGGTCATTGATACATTCATCTTGCAAATATTTATTAAGAAACCCCTATGTGCAAGCCACAGTTCTAGTGCTGGGGATATAGCAGGGATCAAAACAAAACCCCTGCGTTCTGAAGCTTATATGCTGCTCAGGGAATAAATGGATACATAAAGAAGAGAAATGCAGATTGTGATAAAGGCTGTGATGGGAGTAGAATGAAGTGATGGAGAGTTCTGAGGTCAGGCAGGGGTGGATATGGAGCCAGTCTAGATGGGATCATAGGGGAAGGCATTTCTGAGAAGATGACATTTGAGTGTTAAAGAATAAGAAACAAACATTCTGTAGCAGTCAACAAGAACTGAAAATGCAAAGATTCAAGGTCAGGGATAAGTCTGACATATTCAGGAAACCCATAGGAGGCTGGAGAAGAATGTACTAGGGAGAGAGAAGCAAGAGAGGTCAAATCATGCAAAGCCATGAAGACCTGGGAAGAAACGTGGATTTTATGCCAAGAGCAATGTACAATGTCCTATGTACATTGTATATATGTCCAATGTCCAATGTACAGTGTCCTGCAGAGAGAAGTGATATAGTAATGATTTACATTTTTAAATTATCAGTTTGGCTGTCACATGGATTATGGGGAGGCAAGAGTAGAGCAAAAAGGCCAATTGGGAAACTATTTCAATAGCCCAAGACTCTTATAATAGGTGCCTCAATTTACCCAGGTTGTGGTTACAATGGATTCCCCCTGGATGGTAGAGATGGCCTGAGGGAAGACAATCTAGGAATCTAGAAGGCCCAGAAGGAAGGTTCCTGAAATATTGACAGGATTTTTTATGAAACTGCAATCCAATAAGGCCCTGAGACAGGATTGCCTGGTGCTATGAGCCAAGAGCTACAAGGGACAATCTCTACCTCACCAGCTCCTAGGGAGCTTTGCACACTTGCTAGGGTCTCCTGAGTCTAGGAAGGGCTGGTGTCACCTAGAGATGGCTGGCTGCAGACCTCAGCAGGTGGCTGGGCCAGGGGATTGGTGAGGCATGCACATCCCACTCCATCATCCTCCTTTATTTAGGTGTACACTATTGCACTCCGCATCAGAAGGAGACATGACTGGAGGGCCAGTAGGATTGTGTATTTCTTCCTCACTTTGTTCCACAGAGGATTTGAGGTGGCTTTCAAGAAATGTATGTAATAAAATAGAAAGATATAAATTAAATATATCAAGAATAATGAAAATGCAAATCAGCTGAAAGTCAAGACTAGGGGCAGAACAAAAACAAAAACAAAAAAAATACAGGTTATAACATCCTACGTTGTTACCATCTCTCTCTGTCACTCTCTCTCACACACACACACAAACACACAGGAAACCCAGTTTGTTACCTGAATCCTATTGTATTATTTATATCCCCTCCAACAGCAAACAGTTTTCCATATTTATACCAACTCTTGAGGCTTTCTGCTCACACCCAGTGTAGGTTTCATATGATTTGGACCCCACTTTGCCTCTGTGCTGCTTTCGGCAAAGGTGTTCCCTCCATTCTCTGGACGAAGAGATAAAAAAGCAGCTGGCATTTGCAATTTTCTACTCAATTGCTTTGTTCTGGGCTCAGTTTAACTTAATGATTTCCCAATCAGATGTGAATTCCTTCACATTAATAAAGTCAAAATGCTAACAAGCAAGGCAAATGCTCCCAAGCCCTGAGGGTTCCATCCTGAAGCCACTGGTGAAGGCAGCTAAGCCCCCTGGGGCCTGCAGTCCTGGGAGAGGGTCAAGGCCAGAGGGAGGCTAACAAGGGGGCACATCAATGCCAACAAGCCAGTTGTGGCCAGCCTGGCTGAGCCCTTGCCCCGAGTCAGGGCTAAGTACACACTAACCCAGACCAGAGTGCCCAATACTCAGCTCAGACCCAGGCCACTTTGAGCAAATCACTTCCTGTCTCCCCACTTCCCAGTCAAATGAGGCTGGTTAGTTTATCAGAAAGGGATTGACCTCTAGGCTGGTGAGAGGGGAGGCTGCAGCCCACAAAGGAGAGCAATACTCTCAATAGCAGCTGGTAACATAAAACATGTCTCTGGCTGACACTGCCTCATTACGCGCTCCCTCTGCCCACTCTCAGGCCCTTTCCTCTCCCTCCATTAGCCCATCAACCCTCGCTTGTGCCTCTGCCCCTTCTATGTCTTGAGGACATTGGTGTCTCTCTCCGGGGTCTTTCTTGTTAATGTCCCACTGTGTTTCAGCCCCAGTGGGTTCTCAGGCTCCTTTCCCTGCGAGCAGCCCCCCATGTAGCTCAGGCAGGAGGGGCCATTCCACATGTCCGTACCCTCCCTCTTATTCCCCTATAACCTACCACTTCCCCTCGCCCCCAGCTCAAGATCTGGCTCAGAGGGCTCACCGGTCAGCCACTGATGACCCACGGGCACTTCCTATTGGCTGTCCTCGGCTGGCTGCCCTGTGATCTAGTCCAGGTACAGCATCTGCCTCACCTGCACCTGGAGGGGGAGGCAGGGCTCTAACAATGGAGGCAGCCCAGGGTTTTAAAATAGACTGACCCACTCGTCCCAGTTTTAAAACTGAAAGTCCCAGGTCCCAGAAACCCCTCAGGCCTGGGTAGACCAGCTGGTTGGTCATCCTACAAGAGAACTAGACTTAGGATTTGAGAAGCAGTTCCTGGTCCCAGCTCCACTCCATGCTGTCCGCGTAACCATTGGCAACACATGTCTCAGCTAATCCTCAGGCTTCCTCTCTATAAAATAGATTGTAATCCCTTCCCTGCTTACCTCTTGGGTAGCTTAGTGCTCTAAGCTCTAAGGGTCACATCAGATAATGGATGTAAAATTGCTCAGTGAACACTAAGCACCGGACAGATGTAAAGGGGGTTTTATTACTTAGTTTTTATGACCTGGAGACCAGAGTATTAGCAATTTCAATTAATCAAACAAATGGAAAAATAAATTGGTTTTATGGAAACAGAATTCTGCACCTTGCCAAGGGTTCAGGGCTGGGGCAGAGGAATGAAAAGCATCCAAAGGGCTTTACCCAGGAAGAGACTTACCCAAGCCCACCCTCTCCTGCAAGACCCCACAACGTACCTGCCTGGGTGGGGCCCATAAGCCCAGCCTCAGGACATGGAAATAAAATGCACCTCACTCTTAATTGCCCTTGCTGTGATAGAATAAAACCGATGTGTGTCCACTGAGCATCGTCTGTGTGGGACTTTGCAAGCTGCTCAGGCACCTGCCCTTGAAAACTGAGGTGGTCAGTGCTTTGGGCTGCACGATCTCTGGCATGTGCAGGAAGCCGCGCCATGAAGACCTGACTCAGGAGGAGATGGAGACCTGAACGTTCCTTCTGAGCACGGCCTCTCCTGTAGTTTCTACCATGGAGATGGTCACTGGCCCCTCGTGTGAAGCACAAGCCTCTAAGGACGAGGCGTCCTCCTGGAGTTTGAGCTCTGAGGCTCAGAGTTGCAGATGGACATAGCCCAGTAGGAAGGTAGTTGTTGAGGCATAAAATCAGACTCCGTTTGAGAGAGAGATGGCGCATCCCCGTTGTGAAAGCGCCTTTGTTCTTGGTGGAGAGGCAGGCAGAGAAGTGTCCGCACACGAACAGTTTGCATGTAAGTCCTTTGAGGTCCACATAAGAAACCAGGCCATGCATGCCTTATGGACTTAGGCCGGGTAAGTGGCGAGCTCATCAATGATTCAGGAGCAAGGTTGGCTGTGGACAATTTGCAATGCAGATCATCTGTTTCTGTGCAATTAAGAATAGATTTAATCCAGTTCTGCTTTATGGAATGGAGGCACCATGAGTCCAATAAAGAAAAACAACAACAGAACTAATGGCCCCCCTTCTCCCAGGCTCAGCTAAGCAAATGAGAGTGTTAGAAAGCCAGATGCTTTGCCTGGAGTTGACCACACCAAGGCCGGCCCAGATTTCTCATCCGGTCTTTGTGGAAGTGACTGGTGTCCCCATACTCTTTGCATCTGGGGAGGGGGAGACAGCCAGTCAACCCCCACCCCTTTCCTCTCATTTATGACATTAGGAATATTGTCTGCTGACAAATTGCACTTGGAAAATCCAGCAGTAGTGAAAAGAAAGGGAGTTTGCTTAGATTAAATTAACAGTGCCCATTGCTTTTTAACATGATAGAAGATTTAATGGTGGAGAGAGTTCTTATGGCTTGGCTCTTCATTTTATAGAGGAAAACCAAGGCTTGGAGAGTGTGTGTAGGTGGAGGGGGCAGGTGAAGACTGACCAAGCACATTGTTGGAAAAACAAAGATTAACACAAGCAGATTCTGACTCCATCTGTGAAACAAATAGCAAATATTTATTGAATAATTACCCTCTGCAAACCACTGTTCTCAGAGTTTGACATGCACCCACTTATTTAATCCTTGCACAGCCCTGGACACCTTTGAGGTAGTTATTATTATTAATATCCTCATTTTGCAGATGGGAAAACCAAGGCACAGAGAAGTCAAGTAACTTGTGAGGGAACCAGCAGTTGAGAACAAATTTCCCCACCATAGACCTATACCCATTTTCTCTCTCCCAGAGTTAAGACCACTGATTCCAGGGTGCAGCCGTGAAATGTCAGCTTCAGCTGTTCTGGGGAGGAATCTGGAGAGCTCTGATGCACAGCCGGGCTGGGAACCTCTGGATCTAGGGAATGAATGTGTTAGGCTCTGCTGTCTCCCTACCGTGGAGGCTTTTCTAGTCTGAATTTGAACCCTGTCTCTGGCTGTCCTGCTGTGCTTTTTGCCTCTTTCTTCTACTTCTTCCCTCCAGGGCCCCACCCAAAGGGGGCAAAACTGTCTCTGCCTAGGCCTCCTCTGGGGGTGCACAGTGATTTGAGAGCCACCCTTAGATCTGGATGCCAAAGGGGAGACATGATGTGCTGAGAGCATCACCTCTCAAAGCCCTGGGCCCTCTCACAGAAAATGGAGCCACATCCCCTCCCTCTCAGCACTGATACCCATCTTCCCCAGGGTAGTGTGTGTAAAACCCAGCACTTGGCAACACTGGACAGATGGCCGCCATGCTCAGTGTCATTCTCTCCAGCCCTAGGGAGTCGGGGGAGGAAGGAGAGGCAATGAGGAGATGTAAACAAGAGAGTTGGAAAGGCCACAGAGAGGTCAGATAACCATGCTAAGCTAATGCTTAATGAGCACATACTCTATGGCAGGCCGTTCTGAGCATGCCTCCCATATTAACTCATTGAATCCTCACAGTGCTATGCGGTGAGTGTTATTATTACCCATTTTACAGAGAAAGAGAGTGAAGCTCACAGAGGTTCTGTACCTTCCCCAGGATCATGCTGGTGGAACTGGTGGCATCCCCGCTCAGGTCTGTGAGGTTCAAAAAGCAGATGTCCTTTCCTTTCTCACCGTGCTCCAGGGGTAGTGCTTATGGGTGGGGAAGTAGTCAACACTCCCCCTTGCTATTAATATCTCTGCGAGTGCCAAGAGCTCTGGAATGCATTGAGCTCTTACTAAAGGCTCACTTAACCCTCACAAGTACCCTATGAGGGGGGACTCTTATAGCTCCCATTGCTAGTTGAAGAAACTGAGACAACATGAGCTCAAATAAGTCACCCAAACTCACACAGTCTCCTGGACATAGAGTAGGATTCAAAGCAAGATAGTCTGACTCTAGAGCCTGCTCTCTATATGTCACACTGGTTTTTTAGCGGGGGGAGTTTTATCTGCCATAAATTTAGAAGAATAGAAAAGAGAAAGACGCAAACCTTGCCCAGGACAGAGTAAGGGCAGCTTCCCTGTGCAAGGCACATTCTAAGGGCTCCATATAGCAAATCTCTTTTAACACCTGTATTTACAACAAGCCTGGGCTTGGAAGGGGCTGGCGTGAGGTCACGCAGCTGTTGAGGGTTAAAACCAGGATTTGAACTGGGTTCTCTCCCTTCACCAACGACCCATAGATGCACAAGTGCAAAGGATCAGGGTATATTAGCCCAGTCAGGGCCCAGTGTGCACAGGCAGGTCGGTCTAGTCTAGGTGGACTTCTAGGAGGAGGTGAGGGAAAATATGAAGGAGGGAAGAGGTAAGGTAGAGCTACTTGATGGTTTGGTTCTAAGAACCATGTCCAGTTTTTTTGTTGTTGTTTAAAAAAAAAATACTTGCATTGGATTTCTATAAATAAATGAGCTCTGTTTCTAAATTGGCTTTTATTATCATGTGTTAACAACTAATTACTTGCACACTCAGCAGGCAGGCCCTCTCTGAATCTGCAGAGCCATTTGCTGTGGGGGCTCATGCTCTCTGGGTATGCATGTTTAAAGAGCCCTTGCCTCTCTGGTGCCTGCTGTCAAGGGGGTCCCTGCTCACTGGTAGCCTGCCCTCTCCCCATGAGTCTGTGGAGTCCAGAGCAGTTTGACTCCCTTGTTTCAAATACAAGTTTCATGGAAGAGCAAACATGGCAGTCTTGCCCTTTGAACCTCCCTGTCAGACTCCATGATCCCTGGGAGCCTCTGGCTTAACCTTCATCTTTGTAGGGTTTTTGCTGACAGCACTGCCCAGCTGCCAAGTGAGGCCCGTAGATGTGAGAGGGGATGTGACATTCTTTTGCAAGAGAAGACAAGTCATAGGTAGACTTGATCACCTCTGAAGGCACCGTCATCGTATAAGCTACAAGCTTATCCCAGCATTCCTTTCCTCACCTTTCAATTAGGGAGGGCTGCAGAAGACACATCTCTCTCTAAGTGTTATTATTTGTGTCTAAAGGTAATGAAATATTGTTTCATTACATTGTAATCTACATTTTATGGTGTTTCACAGTTCAGACTTGCTGGTCTCTTATTTGTAGAAATACAAATTATAATGACATTCTATGACATCTATGGAATTTTTTCTGTGTGTTAGCTACTTTACATGGATTGTCTCATTGAATCTTCACAAACTCCCTGAGAGTTTTGTAGTATTTGCATCTCTATTTCCAGGTGAGGAAAGCAAGGCCTAAAGAGGGTCAGGGATACACCACCAACTAGGTAGTGGCAGGCTCAGGACTGCTCTCGACCACTGTTCTGCTGGTAGAATGGGAGGGGACATTTGGGCTCTTGTATCCATCCTTGTCACACCTGAGGAAACAAACGTGTAGAGAACAGGGCCAGGTCAGCCAGCCTGCCGGTGACAGAGCTAGGACTCAGAACTGGACCTCCCCACTCTAGGCCACCTTCCTTCTATCTGTTGAAGCAGCCAGACTGACCTGAAGTCATATTCTGCTTCCACTACTTATTGGCTGAGCGTCCTTGGGCAAATGACTAGACTCAGTTTCCTCACCTGTGAAGTGAAGATGTGAACACCTACCTCATAGATTCACAGCAAAGTTGAGAGAAGAAAGTGGCATATGCATTTTGGACACTCAATAAATATACAGCTCTTTCTTCCCTCTAAAGCAAAACTCCTGAGAGAGGGAAGAACCAGATCTATTGACTACTCCCGGAATATGTGAAGATATGTGCCACCTATATAAATGACAAAAGATTAATATATAATAATAAAGTGTTTTTGATAAATCAGTTGTTCTCAACAAGGTGGATTTTCCCCCAGGGAACATTTGACAATGTCTAATTTTGGTTGTCACAACTGGTGGTGGGTGCTACTGGCATCTGGTGGCCAGGGATGCTGCTAAACACCCCACAATGCACAGGACAGCCCCCAAAAGAAAGAATTATCCAGCCCAAAATGTCAATAGTGCTGCTGTTAACAAACACGCTATAAAATAATAAGAAGCAGGTTAACAAGTTAATAGAACAATGGGCAAAGGATATGGAGAGGTAAGATAAAGAAGTGGAAACAGAAATGGTCAATATGCATGAAAATATACTTTGCCTCATTGGCCACCAGAGAAACACAAATTAAAGCAGGAATAAGACACCATTTTCTACCATTGGGTGGACAGGAATTAAAATGTCTGAGAGTACCAAATGCTGGTTGGGTTATAGATCAATGGGAACTCCTATGCTGATGGCAAGCACAACCATTTTGGAGAACAAATTGGCAATATCTAGTTAAACTGAAGATCTGCATAAACCCAGCAATTCTACCCTGGAGAAATTCTCCTTCAGGTGCAGAGACATGAGCAAGAAAGTCAATGGCATACTCTTGGAATGAGAGATTAGAAGCAACCTAATAGTCCATCAAAAGGTGGAGTGGATGACTAAATGATGAACAGAATGTATTAACATGGTTAAATAGGAAAAAAAAACTGGATGCTGAGGAAAGAAAAAGTTGCAGCAGATTCTGAAGACAGTATTTACATTAATATAAAGATCTAAAACAGACAAACAAAACTGTTAGCCAAGTTGATGTCTGGTATCAGCATACACATGCACTAGAAGCTTAAAATGTAGCATGGGAATGTATCCGCTCCTGAATGGTGGTTTCTCTGGAGAAGGAGGGTAGGTGAGGAATAGCATTTACGAGAAGTGCCTGGGCTGCTTTGTTGTAATTATAATGTTTAATTTCCTAATGTAAGTGGTGGGTGTTTGTTTTATTACTCTCTCTATTTTTTTGTATGCCTGAGATATTTCACAATATAAATAAAACAAAATAACTCAGAAAAAGCAGGGTCTTACAAATGATCTAGTGGTGCGTTTCAACTTGGTTTGGAGCAGAGACTCTGGGAGAGGGGTCCTGAGGGAAGAATGTGCTGTCCATCTTGCTCTGAATCCCTAATAAGAACTGGCTAATCTATGCACACGTGTGCCATGAAGCCCACATTTGAGCTTCAGGATGAGTCTTATGGCTCGTTTGAAGATTTGTGTTTCTAGAAGGCCTCCGTTTCAGACTCTGAGAACAAACTTATCTGTCTGGAAGGACTAAGGTTCAGGATCCTAGGTCATTCCACATTCACCTGCAAGATCTGATAGGCAGATACCTGTGACAGACTCTGGGGACAGAGATGACATGGGGATGGGCCCATGATGGGGTGGCAGAAGATGGGAGGACGGCAAGCAATGAAGTGTTCCTGGAGACGGGTGGCTGTGGGCTACGCTCTAGGTCAGGCCACGAAACAGGTAAGCGCGAAAGACAGGTACCATGGACAGCGCCAGCCAGTCCCCTGGGATTGCCAGGAAGTGGCCTTCCATACTATCTGGGAGTGCCTGCCCTTAGGCACTGTTCCGTCACACTGACTCAGCCTGCAGTTGGACTTGTTGTAATAGGATTTGACCTGCGGAGAAACCTGATTCTTGAGTCTTTCCATGCTAGGATCTGGAGGCAGGAGCTCACCACACTCGATTTTAGAGCTCTCCTCCCCATGGCCAGTGGTTGGAATGTGGTAAGGGCTCTGGACTTACTGGGTCCCTGCTTACTTGTCATACTTGGTGAGCCCCAGGAGTGTAGGTGATGTGGCCAAGCCCCCGAAGACAAACGGAGCTCTGCTGTAAGACTGCCTGGCATGGCAGCACTCTTCTCAGGTGGAGGCTGTGGGCAGCTCTAATAATTTGCTGGGGTCCTGGCAGCAGTCCCAGGAAGGTGTAGGCAGGACCCACAAAGACTTCTGCTCTTAGGTGGATGGATATCTCTTTGTCCAGAAAGCCAAGGTCGTAGCCTGTCTGTCAGCTTTATTATGTAGGGTCTCTCTGAGGCCTCTGGGCAGTGAGCCTATAGGGATGAGCAGTTCCATACAAGCTTCTGGGTGAGGAAGCCACATTCAGTGGGTTAGCAAGTGGCCTCCATCCAAACCCCTGCTAATAAATGGAGACGCATGCCCATCCATCTCTTGGCAGCTGGTGGAAACTGAACACAATGCTTAATGGTAGTTTTGCTGGAGCGGATTCTGAACACTAGATTTTCTAGCTGCAAGGAAGGAAAAGAGCACAGTTTCCATCCCCTATCAGAGGAGAGGACAGAAATCTCTCCTATTATTTAGAACTTTGCCTCAATGAACAACCCCATCTGAACAAAAACCTAGGAAACTGGGGGATTGCTAGTAAACCCCTAGGTGAGCAGTCCTAGTGGTGGTATGTTTCTGTTTTGTTTTTGTTTTCTTTAGGAGGCACTGGGAATCGAACCTGAGACCTCTGATGTGGGTGGCAGGCACTCAACTGCTTGAGCCACATCCGCTCCCCTGGTATGTTTTTTAATTTTCCTTTTTCCTGTTCACCCAACACACATCTGAATGGGCAAGATGAATTTATTTAGAAGGAATTTGAATGAAACAGACATCAGCTTGTCTTTCCAGATGTTCAAGTTTTGTCTTGCCAAAGAAATCATATGTTTCCAAGGACCAGGACCCTCTCAGGACACATAGGAACAATTGTCAAATGAGGATAAAAAGGATTTCTGCAGCCATCACCAAATTTCATGCCATGTATGATAAATGAATGAATTATTCTCAATAAAGAGATATTTATGGGCATCTTCTACTAACAGGTGCTGGGAGAGGAGCTATAAATTATAGTTTTCAGGGAACTTCATTAAAAAAATATTTACTGAGCATCTACTATGTGTTAACTACACTTTTAGGTGATGGGGATTTGTCAGTGAACAAAGCAAAGTTCCTGCATAAAGCTCACATTTAGGTGGAAGACACAAATATACTCATCAAAAAAGCAAAACAACAACAACAAGGGTAGATTTTATACAGTGATAACGGCTGTGAAAAATTTGAAGTAGGATGGTATGTGGAGAGTGACTGCAGACACAGTCATCGCCCTCACAGAGCTGATGCTCTAATCGGGAATGTCATAACGAGAAGGTGCTCCAGGCAAGGGAATTTACCCAACTAAAGGTAGTAGCCCAAGGTACTGTCTCCAAAAGTGATGAACTTGCATTTACTCTGTAACAGTGTATTACCCAGTTGAGGTCAATCTGATGGGTGGAGTAGGGAAGATGGGGTGGTTATATTGAAAAACCTGGCCCCCATATTGTAGAGCTGCTCCCATTAAGAAGTGAAAATTTTTTCCCTGCCCTTTCACTCTGGGCTGAACTTGTGACTAGCTTTGACCAGCAGAAGGTGGTGGAAATGATGTGCAAGTTCTGGAGCCCAGGCCTCAAGAAGTCTTGCAGCCTCTGTTTTCTCCTTTCTGGAACCCTGAAGCCACCCTGCTCTGAAGAAAACCATTATGGTCTCCTTGAGGATGAGATACCATGTGGATCCCAGCCTTTCCAGCCACCCTGGCTGAGTCTCAGCCATGTGGGTGAAGTCATCAGGATGCACCATCACTCAATGTAGGTCACATGAGTAAACCCAGATGAGACCAGCAGACAACACCGCCCCCAAACCACTGAATCAGTAGAAACAATAAGGTTTGAAGTAGGTACGCAGCAATAGGCAACTTCCAAAGAAGGTAACACTTCAAGACAGATACACTACAGTGGCATATGGGACCAGTCAGTTCACAGAAAGTGCTCATCAGAGGTTGGAGTAGAGGAGTCAGCTCCATCTCAGTGATGGGGCCCCAAGAGTGGCACAGATGTCAAGGCCAACCTGTCTTCTAGGTAAGCTCCACCCTGCACCCTCCCTACATGTACTGTTGGTCCAAGAATGGAGACTTCAGGTAAGAGCTTCCTAGGTGCCCAGGAGTCAGGCCTGGAACAGCGGGTACAAGATTTGATATACCATGGTTCATTGCTGACTCCTCTCTTTAAGTCCTTATGGGCTCAGGGCTAGGTGGGACAGAGTCAAAGGAAATACTCTTCATTGGGCTGAGGAAGGGCAGGACTCTTGGGGGAGAAAGACCACATTTATAACAAGACAAATACAGGGACACAAGAACCAAGCATCCAAAGAGTGGGTCATATGCTAATCATTTTATGAGTTCAGAGAAGGGAAAAGCACCTAATGAGGGAACAGAGTAGAAAGCCTTCATGAGGGGAAATGACTTGAATAAATGAAAAGTTGGACTGACTGCAGCAAACAAGTAGAGAGAAGTGAGGGAGAGGGCATTTGGGAAAGGCAAGGGAGGTTGGAGAAAAGGAGAGGAGGCAGGATCCATCTTGCCAGGGGAAGGGGAGTAGACCCATTTGGCTGAGGGAAGATTCATGTAGATATGATCAGGAAATTAAGGCTAACTGGGAATACTAAGCTAAGAAACTTTGCTTCTAGCTTGTGGCACATGAGAGCTGCTTAGGGATTTTGAGCAAGGAAGTGAGAGTACTTTAAAGATAAAGATTTGAATGGATGGATGGATGGATGCATGCATGCATGAATAATGGATGGATGGATGAATATGTAGCAAGGAAGACAGGAAAATATGTATTTAAAGATAAAGATCTGGATGAGTGAATGAATGAATAAATGAATGGATATATTGATGGATGGATGAATATGTGACAATGAGGACAGCAGAAAGAAGAACCTGAGGAAGTCAATTAAGTCTTCTGGTGAACAGCTTTGACACTTAACATCCATCATTGCTGCTGCCCTCTGCTGCCCCACTCCCAGTGGGCCAATCCCATTAGCCTGGTACAGCAGGTTCACCTGGCTGCTGTTGAAATGGCTCAGAAGAGTGTGTCATGAGGGTGACAGGGGCTCATTGATCACAGCCAGGCTCCAGCTCCTCCAACCCTCCCAGTTGAGCACACATGTCCAGGAACCGCAAGTTCCTGGGAGCAGATCACAAGACCATGGGGTAAAAGCTTCAAGACCGGGGACTCAGACATGTCACACTTCTATGTGCCTTTCAGGCCCCAACTCCAGGGCTTTGGCAAAGAGGGATTCCCCAAATACCTTGCCATATTGTCACAGGATTGAGCACATCCCTAGGCACACAGTAGCTGCTCAATGAAAGTTTGACAAGTTGAAATGAAATTTCCTGAAGTTCTCTGGGTGGGACAAACAAACAGGCTGTTTATAACTGACACCATCCACACCAACCCACTGACTTGAAAGCCCTCATTAGAGAGAAAGACAGACCGAGTTAAACGGTCCATAACCTGACCTTCAAGGGAAGGCTTAAATCAGACCTCATCAGCTTTCAGGGAAATAAATTCTATGAAATGAGCCTGCCATTTGTCTTTTGTGATATAAATCAAGTTCCCATTGGCTCTTATATGCCTACAGGCTGAGGTCCATATTCCTTCACAAAATATGCACAGCCCCCCCCCCCCCACAATAAAACCTCAAGCTTTTAAAATATCCATTTGGTCCTTCATTTATTGATTGCTAACTATGTGCACAGGAAAATACCAGGCACTGGGACCCTGAGATGAATGAGATATATTCCCTCCCCTCAAGGAGAGTATTATCTTCTGGGGAGACAGATACTTATTTATGTACTATACATTTTGTGATATCAATATCTACACATCATAGAATAATTGAAAAGGTAGGCACATCCAAATGGCCCCAGGTAATGTAGAAGAGAAAGGGAGACTTGAGTAATTCTGCCTGAGGGTCAGGAGTCAGAAAAGGCATCATTTCATATTTAAGATGATTCCCGAAGGCTTAGTGGAGGCTTCCCAGGCCAACAAGAGGGCAAGGATAATTCAGATAGAGGGAGCAGTCTTAGTTCAGATTCTTGGTTACAAGCTATGGAAATTGAAGTGAAATAGGGAATTTAATATCCAGAGACCTATCCTGTCAATTCAAAGATTGGTTGCACAAGTCCAATGAAAGGATGCATAAAAAATGCTTTGTAAGCTACATTCAGTGAATGTAAGGACTTACTGTAGAAGATGGCCTGTATCTGAGTGGTGATGGATTGGCCGATTTGTCACAACCCAGTGGGAAAGACTGGCTCGTAACACCTCCCTGACCAAGGCATGCTAATAGAGAGTCTGCCAGAATGAATCTTTAACTCGTTTGAATGTGAAAGGGCCACTGGAAGGGTAGGTAAACGGGGAGGTGAGATAGATGCGTGCCTGAAGAGGGTGGTCGCAGCCTTTTGAGGAGTCGTCAAAAATGAAAATGAAATTACTTGGTGGTGATTAAGTGAGCTAATGAAAGGGAAGGTATCTGGGTATCATTTATGATTTTCTCAAGAATATGAACTTTTTTTTTTTTTTTTAAGCCTTCATCAACAATTTCCTTATAATCTACCATTTGCAAGGAACTATGCTAAGTAGAATGGGGGAGATAGAGGTGAAAAAACATATGGACTCTCCCCTCAAGGAGCCCAAGAGGGGAACCATATTTGTAAACAAGTTCTTACAATATGGTTGGTAAGCACTAAGTCCAAACCCAACTCTTATTTCCACCCCAAACTCACTCCTCCACTTGTCATTTCCTTCTCAGGCAGTGATGCCTCCACTCACTAACTCTCTTAGGCTCCAGCCTGCAATTCGATGTCACTCCTTCCCTCACCCTCCCCTCCCACGTCCGGTGTATCAGCAGGTCCTGGTGGCTCTACCTCTGAAGGAGAGCCCCGGTCCCACCACTCCTCACCCCTCCACAGCCCCCACCCTGGCCCATCCTGCCATCGTCTCTGGCCTGAGACCCTGCTTCCATTCTCACCTACCTACAACCCAGCAACCATGTGAACATTTTTAAAAACTCAGATCAGAACCTGGCACCCACTCCTATCAAAACCCTCCTAGAGCTTCCCCTCGTGCTTAGACTAAAATCCAAATTCTTGGTAGACCACCAGAGCTGCCCAACTCTGTGTAATTTTGCCCTTGCCCATTTCTGCCCCTTATTCTTGCTCTCATTCACTACACTCCAGCCACACTTGTCATTTTCCCTGCCAAACTTGTTCCCACCCCAGGGCTTTTGTCGTTGCTGTTCCCTCTGCCAGAAACACTCTTCTCCCAGAACTTCTCAGGGTCGCTCCCTCACTGCATTCAGATCTCTGCCCAGAGAGGCCTTCTCTGACAGCCTCACTGAAATAGCCAAGTCCCACACCTGCTATCACCTTATCAAACTTTTTCTTCATAGTGACAGCAACTAGATTATTATATAATATCTTTAATAGTTTACCTGTTTTCCTTCTATATTAGAATATAAGCTTCATGAAGGCAGAGCTGGTCTTATTCTCCACTTAATCCTAAATGCATAGAATGGTGCCAGGCACATAGTAAGCACTAAATAAATAAATATTTGTATTAGTCAACCAAAGGGGTGCTGATGCAAAATACCAGAAATCTGTTGGCCTTTATAAAGGGTATTTACTTGGGGTAAAAGCTTACAGTTACAAGGTCCTAAAGAGTCCAACTCAAAGCTGTTTTCTCACCCAAGTCAGTTGCCACGTGTTGAAGCAAGATAGCAGGCGATCTCTGCCTAGTCTCTCCTTCCTTCTTCCTCTTAAGGCTCCGTGGGCCCAGCTTCTTCCAATCTCAGCTGTAGGCTGGCATAGAGTTCATCTCTCGGGGCTTTCTATATCAGTCTGGCATAGGGCGCGTTTCTTTCCGGGCCTTATCAGCTGCTCAGCTGCTCTGTTCTCCTCAGCTGCAAACTATCAGACAAATGGCTCAGCTCAGGGGCCTCAGGATCAAACACGGCAGAGCTCTCTCCTCTTCCATGTGTCTTCTTGAGTGAGTGTCCATTTATATCAGCCCACCAAGGGGATGGGGACTCAACCCGAGTCACGCCTTACTGGCATGGTCAAATCAAAGCCCTAATCTTAGCAGGTAATTTAATCAAGTCCTCCTCAATTGAATCCAATATAATCAAGTATTACACCCAGAAAAATAGATAAGTTTACAAATATAATCCTTCTCTTTTGGGGATTCATAAACAATCTCAAACTGCCACAGTGTTGAATGAATGCATGCAAGGCTACAGAGAGACACTGGAGAAGGAGTAAGTGTATCTGCTTGAAAGAATCTTGGAGCTTCCAGGATCATATTCTGAACAAAGAATATGATCTCACCAGGTGGATAAAAAGCATGGGCATGCCAGGCAGATGGATGTGGAAGGATATGGCATACGTATGGGAGTGGCAGCAACTCAGATGGGAGAAGCATGGATGACTGTGAAAGAGTAGTGGGAGGCAAGCTTGGAGAGCTAGCAGGCAGACCATGGAGAGTCCTGGGAGTCCTGCCAGGGAGTGGCTCTCTAGTACAGGGAAAAGGCATCTCAAACAATGGACCTTCGTTGCAAGGAGTGGTAGAGGGGAACCTGGGGTGGGGGTAACTGTGCCTAGTGCCAGAGGAGCTTTGAGGTTCAAGGTGTCTCACAAGAGTTTGCAAATCTTCCTATTACTGCACCCCGCTGCCCACTTTTCTCCCAGGTCTGTATATTTCTGTCCCTCTACTGGCTGATGACTTTGTTCTGTGTCTTTAACTCAAATTCCTCAGAGGGAAAAACATTTGATTGACTTAATCTTTTTTCTGTGAAGAGAGGGCATGCTTTATAGACTGCTGCCAACCTGGATTCTTCTCTCCTGAGTCGCGTGTTCTGCCTGGTCCAGTCACCTGTGGCCTGGTTGGAGAGGAGGTCACAAACATGGTGGCTCTGAGGTCCCTTCCAGTCACCAGCAGAACCATGGACAGGGCTGTTGCCTTAGTAGGGGAATTAAGAGGATCTACCACCTCTAAGGCCCTCTAGTACTGTGTGTCTATATAACAACAACAAACCCACAAGTAATGCTAAAATTAGAAGCAAACTAACAAATTGTTTCAGTTCTTCCACATATTTACCCTGAACTATCAACTCTTCTCTACTTCAAACTCCTCTTCTTAGGTAACCCTGATGAAAGGACAGATGCAGAGGCCGAGGGAGGCACATAGGAGGTGAGAGCTGAGTAGAGAAGGCCTCCGTGGACCCACTGAGAGTAGGATGATCCCCAGCTAGGAAGGGTGCTCCCAGCTACAAGAGAACAAGCCCCCCTCAAACTGGCATAAAGAGTCAGGACACTCCTGAGTACGTGTAACAGGAAGGTCTGAGTTAAGTTGAGCCTCAGTTTGTGACCATCAGTGGCTCAGCCATGGCACCACGTGGCTGCTGTTTCTGCTCCTGTCTCTGCCGGGAATCAGGACCCCTCAGTAGTGGTTTCGCCTTCAGGTAGGAAGTAGTCCCGGGCCTCCTCCATAGGGGGAAGTGGAGACTTTCCTCTGGTGGCTCGTAGAAGAAAGGATTTTCCAGAAGCCTCCCAACAGACTCTGCCTCCCTTCTCATTGGCCCAAATTGGGTTACATGACCCTTCCCATTGTCAAGGAGAACGGGATTGCCCTTAGGGCAATCTAGGGTAGGGGTCATCTCCCCCTGTAAGGCGAGTGGCCCTGTGGGCGAGGGAAGAATGTCTGAACCGTTTCCACGTTCTCCTGGAAAGGAGGCTGGAGACATGGATGGATGTTAGGAAGGTGGACTCAGAGTGTCCACCCCACTCAGAGGACATGTCCAGAGCACAGCAAAGACAAAGGCACAAAGAACGATATGGTGCAGGAAGTACAGAGGTCGCACAATGTACAAGAAAGTACATAGATATGGAGGCAGAAGCTCTGGTTCTAAGTCCCAGCTCTGCCACCTACAGTCTGTTATGGCCTCATTGAAACTCAACTTACTCACCTGAAAATGGAGGTTATAATATCTGCTCTGGCTCCTACAACCATCTCAAAGTCCAAACAAGACAATGGAAGCAGAAAAGTTTTCCAGCCCTAGGAGTGTGATCAGTCACATGGAGAAGCTGGTAATTATTAACGAGAGAGACACTACAGGACAGAACCAGAGTGAAGGACAGGCCAAGGACAAAGGCTTGCTGGCATCTTGAGGTGTGAATGGCAGGCAGTGCTACTTCACACTGCTTCTCAGGGCCATAAATGCCCTTCTCAACCTTTGGAGATTCTTGTTTTCAGGAAGACACCAAATAATGAAGATCATCAACACAGGAGATGTGAGCAAAGTTTTTTACTTACTGTGACTTTCTACCAACCCAGGGAGAAAGCTCTGGTGCTGCTGGCAAAGATCCTAATCTCTAGGATTGAGGGCTCAATCCCCTTAAATCAGCATCCTAGAAATGCCCTGGAGATGGTACAGGAAGGAGACTTCAACCCTGTCCATTGCAAACTGACCAGTAGAGTAATGAGGCAGGGCAGGCCTTGCTAATCAAGATTTTAGTTTTTCAATTTTAAGGCTTTCTTTAAAAATCTCAGTTAATTGGATTGCTGCCTTGGAGATAGGGATGAAGGCTTTAAGATGAGAAAGAAAAAAAATACAGGCAGAAACAAGGCAGATTGTCTCTGAGCAATGTAGTTTTATCCAGTTAATCTTAGCTTAGCATGAATGTGCAGTGCTTCCGCATGTAGGAGCTCAGTCGTGCCTTGTCAGAGACAAAGTAAGGCATGACCTTCTGCAGGGAGGGTTCTGGTGGGTCCAGTGTCAGGCATAAATCCCCAATGTGAACCTTAGCTGCCTAATCTTCTAAGAATATCACACTACTGGGGTTCAAGCTACACGTCTGCAATCATACCCAGAATCTGGCTCTCCAAATGGCAGCATTGGAAGAAAGCCCTAGATTCCTGCTGGCAAAGGTATCCAAGAACTAAGGCAGATGACCTGGGATCAGGGCACCTGTGTCCAGAGTCCCAGCCATCTCACCTACCACATTCGGCCTTGGACAAGTCACTCCTTCCCCTCCCACCCCCATGACCTTGGTTTCCCATATTAAAAGTGAGGTTCCATTTGATGGTCTCTAAGATGTTTTCCAGTTTTGACCTTCACTCATTCTCTGATTGGGAGCAGTAGCTACAGGATAGAGCTAATGTCTTTTTTTCACTTAGTCTATGGTACTCCAAGGGTCTGGATGGAATCACTGAGGAGCAGACCCAGGCCATGCAGCCCAGGGTGTGAGCAGGGAGCGAAGAGGGGTTGGCTGGGAGAAGGTTTGGAGAGATATATAATGCATGTTTATGACTGCTTTAAATGCAGGAATCAGAAAGGCCAGGATGGGGAATTAGGAAGCCTGGATCTAATTCCCATTTCTGCTACAAAATCATCATGTGAACAGTCACTTTGTAGGTCTCAGTTTCATCCACTACAAGACAGGAAATAATAGTATCTACACTACAGAACTACTGAGAAGATTAAATTAAATAAGTATGTAAAGTGCCCCAAACAGGGTAAATACTGAGCAAACCTTATTTCCCTTCCTCTTGTCCCATGCTACTGAAGGGTATCTTCCTTCTTCTCAAGAAGGCCTGTGTTCTGGGAAGCAGAAACCTCATCATTTTAAAGAACTTAAACCCAAAGAGTTTTAAGTTTAGAAGGAATCTTCCCAGATGTGAAGGTCAGCTGGCTTTGCAATTTTGGTTCCATTTAGCTCAAGAGTTACATTCCCTTGAGCTCTTTCCCTACAACATTTCTTTCTGGAGCCCCCTGGCCCAAGCCTGGTCTCAGACTAATGCTGGGATTCCCAAATGAAGGAGCTGGGATGGGCCAGAGTATACAAGGGAGTTGACAAAATACTAAAGAAGGACAGATAATGAGCAAAAAGGGTGAGACTCGGGCTCAGTTTCTCCTCTGGTTTCCCCTGGGGTTCCCTGTGTCATAGTAGGTGGCCACCCATTCCAGCCCATTACCTGATAATACACCTCCTGGCTTCTGGATCTACTGTGTGTAGATGGCGCCACTTATGCAGGAGCTGTCTTACAGTAGTTCAGCTCCCTGGAAGCCAAGCTTTAGAGAGCCCCACATCCCTAGACAGCCCCCAAGGCTCCCAGATGGCAGCTCTGGTCTGAAAAGCTGCCTCTTCCCTGTGGTTGGTGCCAGGAATGAAGTCTTTTTCAGGCAAGACCCACTCTTACACACAAGTTTGAGGCTTGTCCTCTACTGGTGGTGGCCCTCCAGCTCACTAACGTTTCAGTTACTAAGCTAAGTAGCAAAGATGTCAGCCATCCCACACCATGGTCATTCCTTCTGACTCCAGGACAAACCTTTCTCTGACTTGGTGAAGTGCTTTTTTCCAGTTTGGGAGAGGCAGGACTGATGATTAGGGATGGGGAGAGCAACTTAAGGGGACATAAGACATCTCTGGGGCTCTGTCTACATGCTTAGTTGTTTAACAAGCATTCCTAAGCCCTACTTATGTACTAGGTCTGTGTTTGGAACTGGAAAACAACAGAGAAAAATAAGATGCAATCAAGAAATGCCCGGTCTATTGGGAGAGATAGCGATAGCACATGCACAAATAATGACAATCTAGGGGGAAAGTGTCATAAAAGGAGGTCAAATTTGGAAGTGCACAAGAAGGTGGGAAGGACATTTGGCCCAAGAGGGTTGGAGAAGGTTTCATAAAGAATGTGGCCTGTGAGCTGAGTCTTGAAGGTTGGTTCTGACTCTCCTTAGAATCAATGCCCCTCTCTGATTCCCTGGAAGAAATCATTTAAACACCCTGGGTTGAAACAGCTTCCTTGAGATAAAACCTGAGGAGTCTGATAAGCAGGGAATAAACTTCTCAAAGGAGTCCCAGGAATGTGATATCCAACCCTCCAATGGATTTTAAGACCTCTTGGAGGGATACTCATGCAGACAGCTCTGGGTAGAGCAATATCAATAACCAAACCAAGACATACATCTATTTTAAAAATTATCTGCACTTCTGGGAATAGTTCCAAAAGAAAACTGGTCATCTATTGCTAGGAAACAAGCAATTCCTGCTGGGCACATATTTTTTCCAGTTTTCTCCTTGCCCGCTCTCCTCTCAACACACACATCCAAACTCATACCAGCATATGTTCCAGCTCATGTTCCCATGTCTTCCTGAATTAAAAACACACAAGAAAATGGATTATGTTCTACAAATTGTGGCTCTCCAACTCCAAATGGTGCAGAGAGTTAAAGATGTGTTCATGGGTTTCTGCATTTTGTTACTGTTTAGTCTTCTGTTTCTATGGCTGACCATTTCTGAAATCCATTTGCCTAGCTGATGACACTTAGCACATGAGAAGAGGGCTTGCCTTTCTACAAATGGGAATGAATTTTATAAATGTTGTCTTGTGCAGTAGGGAAGTAAGCTTGGAAAGTGCCTTCAAGTGCTATCAGTTCTAAGTTAGACCGTAGACTCTCCTGGGTCTTTAAAACCCAGGTGTAACAAGCCACGCACATGCGTGGATATTATTATTGTTCCTTCAGGACTCCAGGGTGCAGCCAGAATTTGGTCTTTGGCCATGACATACATGCAGGCATGCATAAATTCTCATGGGTGTGGAAATGGAAAGGAGTCTTATCGGTAATGAGTGGGCCTAACACTCCCATTTCTGAAATGACAATCATACAATCAATATGAAACCCTCTCCTGTCTTAAGCATTCAATATCCGACCTCTGAGAATTTAGATTGCCCATCAATTTTCCACCCATTACATACAAAAACAGCACACCAGGGAGGCAATTTGCTGTTTGGGAAGGCCCATGGGCTTTGGAATTAGACAAATCTGGGTCCAAATCACATTTCTCTTGTGCATTAGTTGTGTGACTCCAGACAACTTTTTAAACTTACACAAGCCTCATTTTTTTCACTTCTGAAATAAGAATAATAGAACCTAATTTATAGGGTTATTATGAAGGTACGGCTCCCTTATATATTTTTATGTAACGTTTTATGTCATCTAAGTATCTTTTAAAAATAAATAAAAAATATATTAAAAAAAAAAAAGATACCATGAGCTAACTCATTTAAAGCCCCAAGCAGTGTACCCCCACCCAGAGGATACTAATAAATGTGAGCTTTTGTCTTCTTCTTCTGACCTCGTTAGGGAGGTCCCATGCAGCCTCTTTGGTTTCGTTGGCTACATCCATCGGTTCTTTCACCCTGGGAATATTTGCTAGTGCACAGTTGAAACTACATCTTGGAGAACTTCTGACCCCATCCGAGTTCTTTTTTCAAAAGTCCCAGATCAAAGACTCATATCTCTCATTCTTCTGAACATTTTCTTTAAAACATTTCTGCCCAAATCCTGCGTTTCCTTTCCCTGAATATCACAAATGCTAATTTGCTTTATTTAAAATTTCCTGTCAAATTTATTTAATCAACTCATGATTCCTCTGGGGTCTTACTTGGTTTCAAAGTATCAGTTCTCTTAGTCATTTCCTTTCCACTCTGAGAAAGAACTTGGTCTCCAAGGTGATTTCTTCACTCCCTCTGATCTGGGGAGGACGTCAACATTACACAAATGACATGCTTGCTATCGATCTGTTTTCTCTTCATTTAGGGTTTCTGTGAAAAACTGGTTGAGGTCTTATTTTTAGCAAATTGATGATTCCTTCTGCCTGCATACATGTCCATTTGTCTGTCTGTGAACACAGTCAACCCAGGTCCCCCAAAAGTTTTCCTTTCTTTGCCTAGATAGCCCTATCCTGAGAGTTCATGCTGAGCAAATGGTTTCAGGTGTTTGGTTATTGAAAAATGACAATTTAGTCCCATGATCTTCAATTGTCATATTTTCTGCTCCTGAAGCCATTGAGTCATGTAGAGTCAGGACTCTGAGCCAACTCTACTGAATAATTCACTATTCCCCATGTTATCGTATGCTTTCCTGCCTTTGCTTAAGGTGTTCTCTCTGCCCAAAATGTCATTTCTTATTCATTCATTCATTCACTCACTCACTCAAAAATATTTATTTTATCTCTTTCATTGGGCAGGCAACATGCTGTGAGTTGGGAGTTCACTGATGAGCAAAAGGGGGCAATGGGGAGTCATTGAACCATTTTAGGGGGAGCACTGGGTATGATTAGATGGAAAAGATAATTCTGGCAGCAAAGTGGAGAATAGATTGAAGAAGACAGCTGTGAATGTGGGGATTTCTGATTCCAACCATGACAGAGAAACTGACACTGGATTAGCTCTTTTGCCATAAATAATTAAACAACTGGGCAGATTATAGGCATACGTCAGAGATATTGTGGGTTTGGTTCCAGACTACCACAATAAAACAAATATGGCAATAAAGTGAGTCACATGATTTTTTTGGTTTCCCAGTGCATATGAAAGTTATATTTACACTACATTGTAGCCTATTAGTGTGCAATAGCAGTGTGTCTTTAGAAACAATGTACATACCTTAATTAAAATGCATAGACCTGTTTGTTGCAGGGTTGCTACAAACCTTCAATTTGTAAAAAAAAAAAAGAAAAAAAAAAAAAAGCAATATCTGCAAAGCACCATAAATTGAAGCACAACTAAACAAGACATGCCTGAATGTGAGTAAATGGCTTTCTGGCATTGGCAATGAGCAGCACAAGATCAAGATCCCTGTAAAAGGGAAGCGGGTGTGGCTCAGTGGATAGAGCCCCCGTTTACCATATGGGAGGCCCGGGTTCGCATCCCGGGGCCTCCTTGTGGGGGCACACCGGCCTGAGCGGTGCGGTGGGCTGATGCAGCAACCTCACGGCAGGAAGCGGGTGTGGCGCAATGGTTAGAGCACCCGTTTACCATATGAGAGGGCCTGGGTTCGCTTCCCGGCGCCTCCTTGTGAGGGCAGGCCGGCTCGCGCGGCGCCGTGGGCTGATGCGGCAAGACCTCACAGCAAGGGGGAGATAAGCAGACACGGAGAAGACACGCAGCGAATGGACACAGCAGCACAAGCAGC
>JAQZBX010009976.1:0-45108 GCA_029593785.1 Cabassous unicinctus
GCACTTCACAAACCTTGTACATATCCTATATTTACCCAGAGAAAGTTCTTAGTTCACAGCAACAACAACAAGTCAAGACAGGTGTTTTAGTTTCCTAGCTGCCAAAACAAATACCATGCATTAGGTCAGCTTAAACAAGGGAAATATATTGGTTCCTGGTTTTGCAGCTAGAGAAAGTCCAAAATCAAGGCATCCCAAAAGAATGTGGCATTCTGGGTCTGACTGCCAGTGATCCTTGGTCTTTGGTTTTTCTGTCATGTGGCAGTGCACATGGTAGCCTCCTCTGCGTTCGCCTTTGTCTTTCAGTTTCCGTTGACTTTCACTTCTGGCTGCACCTTCAGCTTTCTCTCTTTCAGTAACAGAGAAAGTACCTTCAGTAACAGAATTAAGATCCATCCTGAGCCAGTTGGGCCACACCTTAACTGGAGTAACCTCATCAAAAGGTCCTATCGACAATAGGTTCACACCCACAGGAATGGATGAAGTTTAAGAACACGTTTTTGTGGGGTGCATAGCTCCAAGCCACCACACCAGGACACATTTAGGTGGGCAAAGGGAGGGAGTTTCTCTTCCTTACACCTGTCACTCACCCCAGGGGATTGAGTGGGGATGAGAGTGAGAAGAGAACCCCAGTGCTGTTGCTCATGAAGGACAAGTGCTTGTCCTCAGCAGACCCCAAGGCAGGAGCATCTTTTATACATCTTTGTGCTGAGCATCAGCAAAACAAACCCTCCAGGTATTTTAAACAGGGAGAATTTGGCTCAGGGAATTGATTGAAAGTTTTGGACAGCGGAGGGAAAGGCAAGGGAAACCAGGCATGGGTAGGTGAGGCACTACCACTCCTCAGGATGGGGCGCTCTTGTCCCTCGAGTTCACTGGGCCCCGAGGCAGCTGCTGTGAGGACCAAGCTGTGGTGGCTGCCGCAGCAGCAGCCCTGTGGTCAGTGCTGCCCTTGGGCCAGCCTTGACCATTGTTAGGGCCTCAAGCCCTGCTGCTGCCACTGCTGCTTCCAGGAGATAGAACAAATGTTTCCTCCCTGTATTTGGGAGTGCTTTTTAAGGGAAATGTCCAGAACCAATGGGGAGAGCGAGAGAGTGCTGTGAAGGGTGTCACTACGGTTTTGAAGAGCTGTGTGTGTGTTAGTGAGGGCACGGGGTCTTCAGGCAGGTTGGGTCCCCACATCATGCTCCCGTAGCACACTGTCCTCCCTCACAGCACCTGGTACATGACCATTATTCCATTATCACTTGTAGTTATTTATTCTAGCCCTCCTCCCTCCTAGACTGCTAGTCCCACGAAGTGAGGACGTCTCGCTGTTTTCTCTTGTATCCCCTGCACCTAGAAGTCAGTGGCTGCTCGATACACGTGTGTTGACTTACCACCTGGCTGGAACCTCCAGACATATCATATTCTTTTCTCATGAAGAACAAACGCAGAGAACCAAAAGGGCCCTGTGGGAACGCCTGGTTTTTTAGAATACTGGATTTGCTGACTGCGTTTTTACCCAGCTGTGGTGGTATCGTTCGACTTTTCACAGAGAAGAGGCAGCAAGAGTAAGAAGGAAAGTGCAGCAGAAATAGGGTCCGGAGGCCACAAGCTCCCTTCCAGAGGCCTCTCTGAGTAGAGTCTTGGTGGTTACTGAAGCAAGCAGAACGGGAATGTAATAACAGCCCAAAGCCTCCCATTTGTTCCCTCGTCATCCATTTTTCTCTTCAACCATTATTTATAGCTTGCTGCTTGATCCCACAAGCTCATCACTCTCAAGGGAAAAGGAAGTGAAATAGATTGATAGGCACTTTCATCTGCTGAAAATCAGTATGCTGTCCATGAAGCCTGTCAGAGCTGGCATTCTGAGAGCAGTGACCATTCTCCCAGAGAGGAATCCCCGGAGTCTGGCGTGCTGGGCTGTCCCTGAGAAGCTGCTCTTTCTCTAGGCAGGATGAAAGTGAATCAACCCACTCCCGTCCTCATAGGTGCAGTGACCCAGCACTGAGAGTTCACGAATGACCATCAGATCTGAGGAATGACCACAGCTGGGGCTACCTCAGGTGCATTTTAACCTTGCCCCTGGCAAATGCATTCAGCCGGCCTTGCACTTCTCTAAGAGGCTGCCACCTATCCACCATTTGAGCAGCACAGTAGAACCTTGAGAATCCTGTAAAGCATATGCTTTTTTAAAAACAAGATATTCTTTTATGAGAGGGGTATAAACTGGAGTTTATCATGCATGCCCACTTTGATCATTTATTAGTGGCCGCCTGGGGACACTGAGTTGAGAAGGAGTCTGAAGCACTGTAATTGGTTAGTTACGGGCACCAGAAGAGCAAAAGTTTCTTTTATTAAAAAACAATATGCTTTAAAGTGGTAAAATGGGAAATTTTGAGTTGTATATATGTTACTACAATAAAACGTTAAAAACATATGCTAACAACCAAGTGGCCCAATAATGTGCTTTTCTAAACTTCCTCAGAGGAATTTTGCTGTTTGTCTAGAATGCACTAGCTGCTACAGTCCTTTCTCTCTTTCTTCTTTCTGTTAATAGCAAAATTTTCCTTCTTGTCACAATTGCCTATCACCAAGCATGATATATTTCATGGTATCATCAAATGTTCAAGCTGGATGATTCTTTAGAGAGCATTTAGTCTAAACGTTTTTTTTAGAGAAGGTGAAAATGAGGACTTGAGAGTCTGATTTTCCAAAGGTCAAACAGCTAGTTGTTAGCAGGTCCTCTGACTCCCATCTGTCTTCTTTTGTCCCCTCTTCTTCCAAGGCAGATGTCACGATTTTGGCTTTCTGCTATGAGGTTGTATGGGATTGAACCAGCTGCAAACCTTGAGTAATAAGATACTGATTTTGAGCCACCTAGCTGGGCTCTCTCACTAACTAGTTGAGTAACTGCTATTAGGTGGCTTAACCTTGCTAAGCCTCAGTTTCCTCATCAGGAAACTTGGGATGAGAATGGTGAGAATTAAGTGGGATAATGAATATGAAGTGTATAGCACTAAGCCTGACTCAATAAATGTTGGTATTGTTATCATCTGCAGAATGCTCTAGTTGGACTCAGTGATTCCTTCTTGTACTAAGAGCCTATGATTCTGAACATCAGCTAGTAATACATCGGATTGTCTCTGAAGTACCTGTGATGAGTGCCATGTTTTTATCAGGACCGTTCTATTAAATGAGATAATATGTGGAGAGTGAATTCTTTGCTAACTCTAAGGCATTTTGCATTGTTTTTTTTTTTTGTTTTTTTTCCAGAAAACAAAACCTTTATCATCATTGTCATTACTCCGATCATTAATAGCTGTCAATGTGTACTCTGTGGATATGCCTGATTCCAATGACGGGCTTTCAAACCTTTGATGAACTCTATGGAATTCTTAACCCTTCCCCACCATGTAGGGTCTCTACATGTCAATCTTTATATTCTAAACTCTGTCTTTAAACTGATTCTTCTCAACATGGTGGTGTTTTTAGGCTGATGTTTATAATATCTTGATAGTTTTTTTTTTTTTTTTGTATCCAAAATGTTTATTGGGATGGTATCCCACTCGTCTTCCTTCAGGGTGCTTTAGTGCTGCTTCTGTCTGAAGGAGCATCCTTCTGTAAGCCTTGCTTTACCTCCAGTAGGTTGGCAGAGGACAGTGGAACAACCAACACACAAAACTACTGTTTGTGCATGGCTAAAGATTGTGGTGATTTTATAGCATCCTGGGCATTTTACATCCATTAAGTAGGAATTGGGGCTCTGCACCAGGCGCTTCTTCTTGTGTTTCCTCTTTTCCTCTTCTGGAGAGGGATGGAGGAGATCCTTTGCGAGAGGCATGTTCTCGTGGGGAGGTCGTCACCGCCGGAAAGCTTGATAGAGTTTTAATCAGTATTATATTTATTTTTTATTGATCTCTTACCTCTGGGTTTGCATTCCATGGTCATTTCCTATGGGGCACAGATTTTCAAATTCCATCAAATCAAATATAAACGTTGGGGTGGGGTGTATGTGGGGGGAGGGAGCGTCCAGGTTTGAGTCAGCATTAGCTTCTGAATGTTCCCTGTTAGGTGTTTGTGTTTGCTCGTGCAAGGAGTACGTGTGTCCAGGCTGCAGCCAGCACTCGCTTCTGAACAACTGAGCGTGAGGTATTTATGAAGGGGATTGGCGTCTTGAGGCAGAATTATCTCTTGCCTCAGGACCCTGTCTCGGCACAAGTCCCAAAATATGTCATTTCTCTGCTAAACTCCACAGGGAGATCATGGTCTCCATCCCAATCTCGTACGCCTGATCCACACCATCTGTAAAAGGAAACGGGGTGGGGAAGATGCCATCGACATGAACTCAGTCATTTCCCATCATGAGGCGTCTCGAAGCTCCAGCGAACGCCTGGGCCTGAGCACAGTTCTGCTGGAGGGCGTGCTCCGTGCACAATGTGCAGCCGTGCTGCCCAGGAACATTCTGACAAGCCCTGAGGCATCGTAAGTGTCCTTTGTGGCTGCAGTTCACGGATCCAGGAGGAAAACTTCCTGAACCTTAGGTCTATTATTTTTTTTTCATGGAAAAGGGGCATAATGATAAAGTCCAAAGGTCTGGGTTAGAATCCTGGTCTGGCCCTGCCCCATATTAGGTGCCTGAGCTGGGGCTGGCTCCTTAATCTCTCAAGTACCAGTTTCCTCATCTGTAAACCGGGAGAGGATTATACTTCCCCTGCCGATGTGCAGGTTGTTGTAAGGATCACATGTAACAGATACAAAAGGTTTTGTAAATTCTCAAGTCATAACAATGGAAAGAGAGTTCTGTCTTGCATCAAATTTCCAGGAGCAGAGGATAGGAGCAGGAGAGATATATGAAGAATTAAAGTCATAATCTCTCCTCTGAAAAAGCCATAGCTCAAACTGAGCATGTGGCTCCTGACAGAGAAAACCACGCATGAAGCCCTGGAAGTCAGGACTCAGCATATCGGGTGGGTCTCTCTCAGTCATGAGAGAGAGAAAGACTCAAGTCAGTGTGACTTCAGCAGAAAGGAATCCCCGACAAATTCACAGCTGGCTCCACAGGCTCAGTGTCGTCAGGACCCAGTCTCTCTCACTCAATCTCTTGGCTCCACTTTCTTCTTACTTAGTTTTATTCTCAGGCCACATCCATCCATCCCAGCAATAGAAAAAAAAAAAACAAAACTTCTCTCTCCCAATGAAAGTTCTGGAATTGTATCTTATTGGTCTGGCTTGGGCCATGTATCCATTCCTCAACCAAACACCTTGGCCAAGGGAATGAATACACTGATTCACTCACTTATTCAACACATATTATTGAGCTTCTCATCTACTACGTTCCAAGAAGTGAACAAGTAAACACAAAATAAAGAGATCATTTTAGACACAGATTCAACTTCAGAGGCTCTGGGTAGGGGGGCAGGACTGCGTTTTTAGCAAGCTCCCCAGCACGTCGGATACCAGTTGGTCCATGCGTTAGAGAATGCGGTTCAAGACCCGGAGAGCAGTATTCAGCTGCAAGCCCTCCTTCCTGAGGTCAGGGGAGTCCCCAGAAGTGAACAGAGGGCACAGCGGCACAGCGATGGCAGTGTCAGGGTGAACAGGAAAGCAGCCTCCTTGCCTGAAGGGCGGAATGGGAATTATAATTGTTCAAGGCAATATTTCTCACTCCGAAAGTCTCCATTGCCTCCCAGGCCAAAGCTCAGCTATTTTCTGCAAATTTCCAAACAAAGATGTTTCCTTCCTCCCTTTGCAGTTTAAATATTTGTAGAGTCAGTCCGTGTGGGAACGCATCCTTTTGAGCTTAGCGCTCTAGATGCTGGTCTGTGCATATTGGGTCCGATACTAACTTATTTCACGATGGTTGGTTATTATTCCACTAGCTGTCCTCGCCTCCCAGCCCTCCTCTACAGAGAGACCCGTCGTATCTCATTTCTTCTCATCTCCCAGAAGGCAAATCTTTGTTGAAAATGTTTCCATGTGTGGAGGCCTAGAGGCTTGTTTCTTGTAGGCAAAGAGTGAGAGATGCTTTGAAATCTGGTTTTACAAGCCTCCCAGTTTTACCAGAGGTAAGAAAGCAGAGACAGAGCAATGCCAGATAGCATTTCTGGAGCCTTTTCATGTCCAGCTGTCCTGAGGCTATCTCTGTGAACTTCTCCTACTCCTTTCCTAGCTCCTCCTGTTGACATCCTGGGGAAGATCTCTATGCCCTGAGACTTCCTTTTCCTCGCAACTTCTGATCTGGCATGCCAGCCTTTAGCCACTGTTTTTCCCTTCTTCGAAGGTCGGCACCTGGAGCCTTGCCATGCTTTGTATGTAGAGGTGCTCAATGAATGTTTATCAAGCAAATGAATGACTGCTACAGGTGGGTGTAGTAAGTGTAATGGAAGGCACAGAGGGAGCAAGGCATGGTACCCACCTGAGGAAATAGGTGAGGATGGGGGGCCTTGAGTAGTATACGTGGAGGAGAATAGTAATAGGGCAGGAGAGGTTCAAACCCTCTTTTAGAACTTCCCTTCTGGATCAGTCCCAGAGCAGTCATGTAATTGGGAACATAGATTTAAGACTGGGGGCTTAAGGCATACGAAGGCAGGGTAGAAATGCCTCAGAGGCCATCTTGTCCAGCCTATTGCACTGAGAAGGAAAGTGAGGCCAAGGGGGGGATAACTTGACCAAGGTCAGCCACAACCTTTCAATGACAAAGCACTGCAAATATAGACAGAAGCCAGGGGGGCCAAGGGTACTAAGATTCATCCATGAGAACAATTCTTAAAATCATTCAAGTTTTAGAATGAAGCAAAAGTTATTCACTTAGTCATTTATGGATAAGGAGCGGCATGCATCAAATTTCAACTTCTCTCACAAATTCTTTCCTTTGTGGCAAGACGAATGATGATTTTTTTTTTTATTTAAGATTTATTCCCCACCACCCCACCACTCCTGTTGTTTTGCCCTTGCTGTCTGCTTTCTGTGTATTCTTCTGTGTCTGCTTGTCTTCTCTTTAGGAGGCACCGGGAACCGATCCTGGGGCCTTCCAGAGTGGAGAAAGGCTGCTCAATCTCTTGCACCACCTCAGCTCCCTGTTCTGCTGCATCTCTTATTGTCTCTCTTCTGTGTCTCTTTTTGTTGCATCATCTTGCTGCACCAGCTGTCAGTGCAGGCCAGCTCACTTTTCACCAGGAGGCCCCGGGAATCGAACCCTGGACCTCCTATGTGTTAGATGAGAGCCCAATTGCTTGAGCCACATCTGCTTCCCGATGATGTTTGATAGAGTGTGGGTAGTTCCACTTATAGAGGAAAATATTTGGAATTAAAAATGGCACCTCCTGATTTCTCTTTGTAAGTGAAGAACTTCCTGACTGAGGACATCTGGTTCTTTCAGGTTCTTTCAGGTCTGGAAATTTCCTCTTTTAAGAGTATCTTGAATGGTATTTGAACTCTAATTTAGCAAATAAAAATAATAATACAATAAAAAAGATGAGGTTTTTATTCAAGTCCTATATCATACCCTGCTTTCAACCTTCCAATCCAAAGTCCTTAGCAAGGTTTCCAAGGGCCCACCTAATCTGCCCTGCCCACTCCCAGGCTGCCTTTCACCAGTCTGAACTACTGGCTTGATTATTTTTAAGACTAAGTTACGCATTTAAACTCCACCAAGTCTGAGGAAGCAGGTTATCTGCTTGCATATGTGAGACACTGGCTCCTATAGTTTTCTTTTTAACAGTCAGATGAATTGTCAATATAAATGTCTGGACTATCAGAGTTGAATACAAAGGAAATGGCTTGGGGAAGAAAAAAAATAAGAAATACAGTCAGGCATTCACTTAAAAATATTAGTTTGAGCTTCTTGTACTAAGGTGAATGAGTAGAAGTTCCTGAAGCAACATTCAGATGTGACATCCTTTCCTAAAGAGGCACAATTAAGATCATATGTCAAGTCAGCTCCCAGATTTGCATGTGAAAAAAGCACATTGATGGATGTAGGGGACTGTCTGCAAGGGAAATCATAAGGAAATGTTTCTTCCTTCTGTCATCAAGACACCATTTCAGCCGTTTCTGTATTCATTTTGCAGGCTAGAAAGCCCTTGTTGCTATTAGTTACACCAGGTCAAAACTGGAAGGAGTGGAGATGTGTTGGTTATAAAACAGGATGTAGCAGAAAATTTTGCAGAATATTACACCAACTGAAAGTGCTGGGAAAAGGAAGGTTTGTAATTATCTGTGCAAAGAATCTATTCTGCCGGAGGGCAGGGAGAACAAAGCTGTCCTCACGGAGAAGCCTACAGCTTTCAGCTACTCTTCCTTCCTGCTTCCTCTTCCCTTAAACTCCACAAAGGAAAGTAGCTCAAGCCAAGTATATTGGAGTCACTCAACAGTGTCTGGGGTCAGCAATTCCTCTCTACCGGTGTCGTAAATCATTAGACCCCTCATAAGCTGTTTTCTTGGTTTGGTTGGGCTGACATCACTCAGAAAGACCTATTGCAGCCAAGGTAAGTACTTACGCTCTCAAACTATCTGTGCATTAAAATCACCTAGGGAGATGTTAAAAAATACTGATGCCCAGAACTCATCCTTGGGAGCTTGGTTTAATTGGCCTAGATGGACCCAGCCATTGAGTTTTTTTTGTTGTTTTTCCCTAGTTTTCTCCATTGGTTCTAATGTATGGCCAGGGCAGAAATGCAATGCATTTGAGAAAAGCATGAACTATCCAGGGAAGCTGGTTGCTCTTCCATTATTGTGCTTGGTTCAGGGCAGGAGGTCCTAGACCTGTCCTTCCACCCCCTGGGAAGCATGCTGGACAGAGGAGAGCAGACAAGGGCTGACTTTGGGGCTCAGTGCACCCTTGGCTATGCGCCTTAGCCTCACTGGGCTCAGGTTCCTCGTGGATGAATTAGGAGGGTGGGCTGTCCCCACATCCTTCAGTTCCTCCAGGCAGTGTCCCCTGCAGTACTACTGTTCCTCTAGCTGCCTGAGAGAGGTACAGTGAGAAAACCAGCTGTCTTGCTTCGTGCCTCATTTAGCCCAATCAGGATGGTCAAAGTTTGTAAAAGTGACCCAGTTTGCCACCTCCTTCTTCAGATTTCAGTTTTGGCATAACTTCAGATTGGTTAGTCTCCTTCTATAGTTAAAACATTTTCTTGCATTTAGTCCTAAATTGGTTTGAGATGGGCACGCCAGGTCCCGACACAGGAGAAAAATAGTCTAGATGTTAAGTCCCAGATTGCAGACAGACTCAGTCCTGTATTAGAGCTAAAAGGGTAAAGCATCAGACCTCAAATGGCACCTTGGACTTGAGCTTTCTAGCCTGACAGCCTAGATGCTCCTGACACTTAGAACGTTCTGGGTTGAAAAGGAGACGCCAACTTCTTGAAGGTAAAAGAATGGAATCCTATCCCCACCCTCAACTCCCTGGTTTAAATACAAAAAACATAAATGTCTACTTAGCTGTGAAAGCCTGGAGTTCTTATACAAGAGCAGTATGTACAAGTTAATAAAGAAAAGATAGGCTAATAAATATTAAGGACAAAATTGAAGTATGAACGAATTAGAAAGTTGCAGATTACATTTTCCCTGAAATGCAACACAGGGTGAAAAGTATGATAAAACAAGGATTTGGGGCTGAAATAGGCTGAGGGCTTGCTGAGCCCAAGCTGTGCACTAAAGCAGTTCAAGGTGCTTATGTATGTGCGTATGTGCGGCTCTTTTTTTTCTTTCCCTGAACCTGCTGCTGGAATCTATCGTCCTGTCCTTTTTCATAACCTTCTCTGCAGGGTAGATGTACTCTCCCAACTGGGGCTCTATTTGCCCTGCCAAATCCCATTTTAAAAATCAGCTTTCCAAATGGCAGCATTAAGAGGAAACAAAAAAGGCTGAAAACCAGGGAACAACCTCAAGGAACAGGCTGAGTTAGGAAGTTAAAGAGAATCTGAGAAACCCTGTGGAGTGAGCTCATTTTTCCCAAGGATCCCGCTGGCTTGTGCCAGGTGAGGTGACCGGTCTCTCCAGATGGGACATATGACTTCATGCCATGGGTTGTAATTGCCCATGGCAATTGCAGGTTACTGACTGCACCAAGCAAAAGAAAAATACCAACAATAGCAGCAACCAGAAACCCAGCAGTGTTCGAGGCAGATGTCCTATTAAACTATAATGTCTCCATCAGAGAAATTCCTACCCACATTCCCATTCTGTGTTTCATGTATCTGTTTTCAATAGTTTCTTCTGCCTATCTCCCCCAACTCACCTGGTGTCCCTTTTGTGAAAGGGAAAACCAAAGCTACTGCTAACATTGACTCCTCTTACTGTTCTGATATGTAAGGAACTATTTTCTTGTAAGTGTCTCATCTTGGAGACCCTTTCCTGGCCTGTAGTGAGCATTCAATGAACGTTAGCCACAGGTCAATTGTGGTCAGTGGTGCCTAGAGGCAACTAACAAGATCTGAGCCATAACAACACTCTCCTGGATCTGCTGTCTTATCTTCCTCCTCCCCTCTATCTACAATGTCGTAGATTGCATTATTGTTCCTTATTAATAATAAGATGGTTGTTGTACACAAGCTTTTTGGTATTGTTCATTCCTGTGGCATATCTTAGCAAAAGCTGACTAATATATCACCTCTCTCCACCCACCTGCAACAAATGCTGAAATCAGGACACGCCATGTGGGAAATTAGCTCCAAGTACATGCAATGATAGCCTTCAAGTACACTATCAGTCAAGTTATTCCAGAAAGACTCACGGGGAAAATTAAAATACTTGCATCACAAGGTTTATTAAATCAATTTAAAACATACAGCAAAAAGCAAGAGGAAAGAATTGGGGTAAATTAATGCATTTAGGATAGGGTTCAGGTGGGATGCAAGGACCATGCTACCTGAATCCTGGACTACACAATGTTCACATGTTCTTTGTCTCTCTCTGCCATATAAGCTGTCCCTGCTGATGATGTGGTTACTAGGACCAGAGTTGAGGTTTGAGCAAGGGGGCTGTGCATCAAAGGGTTAACTCATTGGGCATGGGGTGCTCAAACCCTTCACTTTCCAAATAAAAGACTGGCCCTTAACAAGATGCTGGACATAACCTCCAAGCCCTTGGGATATCCTTCCTGATAAGAGTGTCTTTGTCTACCTGGACATTGGGCCAAGGCAGATAATCTATGCTAATGATATGATTTGAGGTGGGGCTTTGGGTCTCACTGCATCAGTTTGACCTCTGGAGGTGCTGGTGACTGAGTAACTAAGGTCAGTCATGTGGGTGCTCCATGTGTATGTGAATGAACTCTAAGAAAATCTCTGGGCACCAAGGTTCGGAGCAACTTCTTGGTTGGCAATACTTTGTACATATTGTTACATGTAGTTGCTGGGAGAATTAAAAGCTGTCTGTACAATTCCACTGGGAGAGGATAACTGGAAGCTTGCACCTGGTCTCTCCTGGACTCTGTCCTATGTGCTTTTTTTCCTTTGCCAATTTTAATCCATAGCTTTTCATTGTAATAAACTATAACTAGGCATATAACAACAGTTTTCCTAAATTTTTTGAGTCCATCTAGTAACTCTTTGAGCCTGAAGGTAGTCTTAGGGATCCTCCAAGACAGGGGCCCACAAAAGGACAGTGTCCTGGACCAATGTCACATACTTGCTCTACTAGAGAGACACAGCGACAAGTGCATCTGGCCACAACTGTCAATTGCTAATTAGTGTGATGTTCAGCTATGAGTTTTACCTGTGCTTCTTGGGCAGAGGACACATGAGACCAGCAGGGTGCCACTGATAGATGGTCTAATTAGGAGATCATGAATATTAATTGTTAATGTACATTTAGTATATATTTAGTGCCTCTTGATACTTGGTCTTATGTATATTTAGAAAACGATAATATTTAGTGCTCAGGTACATCATAAATATTAGGTATTTCTTGGTCATTCCATCTCTATCTGTTTAACACATACGTTCTACTTGCTAACTACTTATACTTCACACATTTCATGAATTCTGCCTATGGCAATCAAACTTTCTGCTTACTAGGTACTAATCTCTACTTAAAACATCCTAAAATGATTAGCTTATGTTTTACAAACGACAAGCCTGTTCATTTAATATAACTGAATATTCTCAAAAGCAAATGCACACTACAGGGTGTACTTTGCTAGTTGAGTTAGGAGAGGAGAGGCATGAATGTATCACTAAATGCTTTAGTATCCTAAGAACTTCAGTTCTGGAAAGCTGTGGTGGTGAGGCCTAACACACACAAGTCCTGCTTCCTGGCCTCATAGTAGCTGCCCCCCAAAGTTCTTAGCTCCTATTCCTGGTTCTTGCTGAATGATGCTAGTAAAGCAATCGTGTATATAGAGCTACTATGTCCCAGGAACTGTTCTAAGCACTCTACGTAAACTGATGCTTCACAACAACCCTATGAGGCAAGGACAATCTTCAACCTCATTTTTAAATAGGAGAACACAAGCCACAGATGGGTTAAGTAACTTGCCGAAGATCAACAGCTGGATGTGGCAGTATAGCCAGGAATCAAAGGCAGGAAGGCTGGCTCTTAGCCACTGTGCTCTTCTGCTTTCCAGAACAATGTCCACTCTCTTCATTTGCCCACTGAGCTCAAGGAAATGCCTTGTGGACATTGCTAAATGCTAAATATTTGAAAACCAAAAATGCTTAGCCTATTGGAAAGAAACTAAAGAATGAAGACAGAAATGCATGAACTTAACCTGTGACACAGTCATTTTTGAGTAGGCTGTCCTACAATTACCCCAATTGCAGTATGGGCTTCAAGAGTAGACGTTCGAAATGGTGGGATTTCATCCAGTGCTAAGAACACCAAAGCAGATATTCTCAAAATATAATTAGATTTGAAACTGTTATGAGGAAACAATGTTATTTATCTATACAGATAATGGAAGCATGTAACCAAAATGTAGTCTCCACACACAGAACCACTTCAGACTTACCTGATATTTGTCACAAGGGTTGTCTGTGTGTGACAAATGATCACTTAATTCAAAATTGGGACGATCAAAAAAAAGTACAAGAAGCATGCATAGGGCAGGTCAGATTAGAGGGTGTCACACTCAGAAGCCCACAAATGAAGACATTTTAACATTCCTACTTCTAAGTGATACACATGTGTCAGTCAGGTCTTGAATACAATTCTGGCTCTGCTCTTAATGCGTGACCTTTTTTAAGTCTGTGAACCTGATTCCTGGTGTCTTCATCTACAAAACTGGTGACCATATACCTTTAGCAGGGAATTACGGGCGTTGTGGGAATTACGGAACAGGCAAGGAAACGTGCTCTGCAGGGCCTGGCATACAGTAGATATTCAATTAGTGACAGTGGGATCTGAATTGTATATGCATTGTATCAAAAAACTCCTTTTGCAGATGAGCTCCTGAGATTTTCCCATCCTGGATTTCTGTTTGTCCTCAGATGGTTGGCAAGAGTTGGGTAGGGTGAGATGGGGTAGGGGTGGGAATATTGGATTCCTGCTTCTTTTATTGGTTCAAAATCAAATTTGCTTAACAAAACACAATCCCTTGTTTGCAAGGGATTATATGAGAAAAAAAAAATCTCATTTGGTAATCAAGTGCCTCTCAGAAGAGCATATTTTAAGGCACAGCTGAATGCAGAATCATTGGGAACAGATGACAGTGGGGAGTAAGGTCTTGCAAAAGGCTGTCTACACCTACTTACCGACCCAGATGGATCAGGAAGCCAGCCCCTGGCAAAGTCTCTGTGGAGTTCCATGAAGACCCTAATTTTGGGATAATGAGCCGTTTTGCTGAACCTCACCAGCTCACCCTTCCCCTGCCCCCTCTACCCTGGCGCTAGTTAATGACTCCCCATGGGCAATAACCCCCACAGCTAATGAGCCCAAACACAACAGGCCTCCTGGTTCCCACACAAGCCCAAACACTGCACAAGGTATTGGCCTGTCCCACTGAGCCTTTGCCTGGGAGAGGGCTGTTGCCACGAAACGTGGCTTCTTGATTAGACCCCTCGCTGCGAATCACTAAAACTCCCTCAGCTGAGGCCATGGAGTTCTCCTCATAATTAACCTCTCTTTTAATAGCTAATGGTTCTTAGAGCTAGGCCTCTAATGTAGGGCAGCCAGCAATTCACCCTGAGGGCTTCTTCCACATGTGAAAGCAAAGCAGTTTTAAAAGGAGTCTTTCTGCAGCACAGAAACAGCCTAACAGTTGCTTAGAAAGCTAATGGAAAAGGCCTTTATCACTCTGAGGGTAGGCCCACTCTTCTTCCCCACCACACCCCCTCTTTTTTAAAGGAAAAAAAGTCGAGTTCATCCCCATTTGAACATGTTCTGTGATTGCACACACTGTCCTCTCAGATTGTGGGTTGTTGGGAGCAGGGATTTCAGAGAACTTCCAACCTGAAAGTGGCATTGCCTTCAGGAAGCCCTCACAGAAAGAGGGGCTCTACCACAACCCTGCAATGCCTTTAAATGGGGCACATTTACTTGGGGCAGAGGGAAAGGGGCTAGAACCTGCCAGCAGACAATCTGCTAACAAATAATGCCCACCAGGACTCCAAATAAACAAACTAAAACAAATAAATGAAAAAACAAAAAGCTCAGGATCCTGAAACAAATAAGAAGAATGAGTGTGGCATATTCCAGCTGCATGGGCAAGACGAGTTGTTCTGGTGATGATAACACTAGTAAGAGTTAGCATTTATTGCCGACTGAGGACATGCCAGATACTGTGCGATGGAGCTTTATCTCATTCTGTCACATGCTCCTCAGGACCTCCCTTTGAGGTAGATGCAGTTAACCCTATTTTACAGATGAGGACACTGAGGCAAATGAGCAGGAGGCCAGACAGCCGTGGTGGGTGAGCTGGTGCTGGCTCCTGGCCCCTGCTCCCGGCCAAGCTCTTACAGCTGCCTCCTTCAGGATGTCCTCTCTGGGCCTGTGTTGGGTGACCTGCTGCCCTGCTGACTGCCCAGCTTACGTGGCAGCTGATGCTGTATTTTCTATTGCATAGCATTTATCTCCTCATCTCCAGACTCTTTCTATTCGAACCTCTCCTCAATCCAGACTGTTACCAGATCCTGTAGCCATGTCAGACCAGGGCTGAGGAAGAGGGAGCATCGTTGAATGAGCAAGCACTAGGTTCTTACAATGTGTAGGACTTGGGGATACAGATATGGAAAAGTCAAGGTCTTTGGCCTCGAGGATTTCTTAGTCTGGTGATAGGTAAGTAAACAGACAATTCAAGTACAAGTAATCAATGTTATTACAATAGCTGCAAAGAGCACTATATTCCTACTGGGTATTCTTAGCACTTTCCACATATTTTTGTCATTTAGTCCTCACAACAATCCCATGAGTAATTATGGTTAATAAGATTTTACAGACAAGGAAATGGAGGCGCTGAGAGGCTATGTGACTTGCCTGTTAGTGGCAGAGCCAGAATTCTGAGTCCTGTTAGTCTGGTCCCATCAACTGCCCTTCCAACCATCTCAGTCCTGATGGAGGCAGGTGCAGGGTACTTGGGGAGCACAGAGGAGGGACACCAGGCCCAGTCTAGAGGTACCAGGTGGGGAGGGTCCTTCCCAGAAGGGATGGCTTTTCAGTTGGGAAGAGGGTGTGTGGGAAAGTCTCCGCCCTGGGATGTAGCCCTGCGACTAGGTGGGCAATTGACACAAAAGGAGAGGTTGGTTTCCTCCCATCAACTGGATAAGATGTGGGGTGAAAGGAAAGTAGAATGTAGTGCAGGCACATCACAGAGTTGATGTTGTGGTCAGAAGCAACGGACATGCTATGCACACAGCAACATGGAAGGTTTCTATAAACAGCAGGGTGACAGAAGGAAGGCACAGAAGGCAGCGTGTATTACAAGGCCATTTCTGTAAATTAAAACAACAAGCACACAAGATGACAATTTACATTTTATAAGAACACATATAGATGAAACGATTCCCATTAAACAAAGTGGAATGGTTGACTTTGGGAGTGGGGAGGAGAATGGGAGTTGAGAATAGGAACAAGATATAAATTAAAGCAAGAGATGCATTATGATGACCCTATGTGGTGAACTGAGAGAAAGACTAAGTCAACCCCTGGGCCTGAGGGAGGAGGAGGAAGTGGGAGGATGGCACAGTGCTCTTCTGAATGGCCGTCAAGCACTCCTTTGCTAGAAACTGCCCCTTCCTCCCTCCTTTAGAGTGCAGCAGTAGGAGAACCAGGTTTTTCTACAGTGTGATCCCTCTCCCTTCTCATAGTTGATTGGTCCAGGGCTGGACATCTAACTTAAGCTCTGCCAATCAGTTCACTTCCATTTGTAGAAGGTTGTACTGCCAAACAAAGATGCCAAGGCAAAGGGTTAAGTTCAAGCTAGAGGCAAACTGGATGCAAATTCTGCCTCCACCAAGAGCCATGTGACCTTGGGCACCTTGCTTAGCCTCTAAGTATCTGAGTCTTCTTATCTGGAAAATGGGAAGATAAAATGCCCGACTCACAGGATTGTGTGAACATTTAATGAGTGAATGAAATGCAGGTTTAGTGCTTAGAACAGTGCCTGACATACAGCAGGAGCTCAATAAATACTGATGATTATTACTTCCTAAGAATTGGGGAATTAGGAGAATAAGGAAAAAGCCTCATCTGGGTGGCTGATCAGTATGTCAAGGAGTAAGCTCACAGCTGGTCACTTTTGATTGCATGGAGCAATCACATTGTTTTATCCCTATGGACCATCCAAATATCATCATTTGCATTATATTTGTAAAGTGAAAAGGGTAGGGAAGCACTGATACACTGGAATATAGTCTATGGTTCAATTTCCAAATCCCTGCTATATACCAGACCCTGAGTTAATGTGATACCTCAGTATTTTTCCATTCCTGCCCCCCTTTCCTTGGTGAAGTTAGTCTGAATGTATTTCTGTCGCTTACGTATAGAGTCCTGATTAAGAGGGTCATAACGACAGAGAAGACTCCAAAGCCTTAGCTTCTTAGGTCATCTCCATGTGGAAAATTCCATGGCATCTTCCACACAGTGAGAGTCACCCTCAAGTGCTGATTACTTCGCATAAAATTCTTGAAAAACAAATACAAATCACGCATCCATCCTACTGCCATGATGAAGCCCCAATCCACAAAAATGACAACATAACAACTTCAGCACACTGGACTTTACACAGAATTTCCTGCTGTACTGAGACATTTGTGATTTCATTAGCTTTAAGTATGTTGGGAAAAGAATCTGTTTCTGCCCTTTCTTACTTACCTTTATGTTGATAAGTTCTATGCACCACTTTTAATAGAATGTCCATACAATATTTTAGAATAATGACTTTCAAAGTCTTCAAAAGAAAGTTGGCCGAGTCTTTATTGGGAATTTGAACTTGCAAATCGAACAGATAAATGATAGATTCACATTTCCTAGAACAAAGGTAACTAGAAGAGAATGTGAAAGTGTCTCTGGAAGGATGAACAAACAGAAAATCTTCCCTGACCTTTGGGAGTTAGAGAATAGTCAACAAACCGATTTAGGCAACTTCCCTGCTTTGAAGGGTTTCCGAGAAGACTGATTTTTGTTTGTTCAGACACCATTTGGAAGTGCAAAGATCAGGGACATCAAACGTTTTATCTGGGCTTTTGAGTGTGTTTGTGAAATCACTGATGTGTCGTGGAGACATTTCTCAGAGATCAGCATTGTAGCGGGTTTAATCTTTGTTGGTTTGTCAGGTGCTGTATGATCAAGTGAGTGGCTCTTCCGGCATGCCAAATGCCTCCCAAACGCATGCCAAAGAGGAAGAAAAACCAGCCATTTCCTATGATTGGGAGTCAGAGACAACCAAAGGGAGCTACAATGACTTCCTGAGGATGTTTAATCAATTACAACCACAGCTTAAAGCTTGTGCATGAAGCTTGAAGTCTTCACTTCACACGTAGCAGTATTGATTCTTCAGAAACCTAAAGAACTTCAGTTGTCTTTTAGTAGGAAGCATGACTTAGTTTATCCAGAGGTAGGTGGTTGGTCCGGGACTGAGCTGTCACCCCACAGTGCCTGGGACCCATGTTTCTTTCCATGTGATTCTTGGCTGGGTGTGGCTCCACTCCAAGTTCACTTCATGGTCCAAGTCTGCTGCTGCTGCCCCAATCTTCCAGCAGGAAGGAGGGAGGGGAGAAGAGCATATCCAATGCCCGCCTTCCACACCCCTCAAGTATATCTTCTGGAGTTTTCTCACACCAATTGCAGTTACAACCCATTATAGACAGAACTTTAGTCTCATGGCTATACCTAATGACAAGGGGGGTTGAGGTGGGGGTTGGGAAAACAACACTAACTCCAGTTGAAATTTGGTAGCTCTATTACCAAAAAAAAAAGGGTAGACTGGATTTTGAAGGCCAATTAGCTGTCTCTGCCCCCATTATCCTGCAGGACTCAGCCCAAATGACTCCTCTTTAGAAAGACCATCTTGGACCATCCTGCCAATAGTAGGCCTTCCTTCCTTACCCTCTATCTACAGGACCCATTCATTCCCACTGTAAGAATTACCTAGTTTATTTTTATGGTCTCCCTCTCCCACTAGAACAGGGGTTCTTAACCAGGGGTCCATGGACACCCAAGTGGTGCATGGAAAGATTTCAGGAGCTCTGTGAACTTTAATTGAAGAAAAATCAACTTATTATCTTTATTTTCTCTGACCTCTAACTGCAATCTAGCATTTCCTTCACTTACGAATGCATGCAATAAATTACAGTAGTATTTCGTGGTTTTCACCTGACTGGCAAAGGGGTCTGTGGACCAAAAAAGATTAAGAACCCCTGCACTGGAATAAAGGTTCTTGAGTGCAAGCATCTTATCCATCTTGCTGCTCACCACCATATCCTCAGTGCCTCACAGTGCCTGGTACACGGTGGAAACGTAATGAACATGTGGAATGAATGTACAAACCATGAATGGATGCCCTTAACAGAGAAAGTCAACGTGGCAGGTGGCTAAATATATAGACTCTGATGTTAGACAACCTTGATTAAAATCTTGGCCTCAGTTCTTATTAACAATATGACCTTGGGCAAGTAACTTAATTTATCTCAGTCTTGGCTTCTTTATTAGTAAAAATGGAGGAGGGAGCTTTGTGAGAATTAGAAGTATTAATAGATATGGTGGTTTGAAGCTGTATGTACTGCAGAAAGACATGTCCTTAAATATAATCCATTCCTGTGGGTGTAAAACCATTGAAGTAAGACCTTTAGATGAGGCTACTTCAGTCAAGGTGTGTCCCACCTCATTCAGCACGGGTCTTAACCCTATTTCTAGAGGCCTTTATAAGAGAATGAATGCAGACAGAAAGAGAAAGCCATGGAAGCAAGAAGCCGAAAGTAACGAAACCCAGAAGGCAAGGGAGAGACCAGCAGATGCCTCCATGTGTCTTGTCATATGGGAGAGGCACTGAGGATTGCGGGCAGCCAGTCTCCAGGGGAAAACATTGCCTTGATAATGAATTGATTTGGACATTTTCCCAGACTCTAACCATGAGTGAATAAATTCCCATTGTTTAAGCCAACCCATTTAATGGTATTTGCTTTTAGCAGCCTAGGAAACTAAAACAATAGATATGAAGTGCTTAATACTTTGCCTGGTGGATTTAAAAAAACAACAACACTCAAATGGTATCTGTATTAGTTTCCCTGGCTGCTGTAATCCAGTCCCACAAACTGGGTGGTTTACAAAAACAGAAATTTATTCTTTCGCAGTTTTGGAGGCTAGAAGATGGCAGCAGGGCCATGCGCCCTCCAAAGGCTCTAGGGTAGAATCCTTCCTTGCTTCCTCCTGGTTTCTGGTGGTTGCCAGCAATCTTTGGTGTTCCTTGGCTTATAGGCGCATTATTCCAATTTCTGCCTCCATCTTCACGTGGGCTTCTTCTTTCTGTCTCCTCTCCTCTTCTTGCAAGAACACCCATTCAGAAATATAGGGCACACCCTAAGTCCAGTATGACTTCATCTTGAGATCTTTAATTTATATCTGCAAAAATCCTATTTCCAAACAAGGTCATATTCTGAGGTTCTGTGTGAACATAAGTTTTGTGGGGACACTCTTCAACCACTATTTTATTCTTTATGCATTACCATAATAACTATTATTTTTGTTTTTATTGTGATATATCTAGTCCAAAAGTTCAAGGAGGTTTCCCAAAGGAAAGTTGAATAACTGGAGATGAGTCAGATGGCTAGTCAGGACTTTCTGAAAGAACTAGAAAAAAAAGACAAAGTGGTCAGAGTGAAGATTGGGAGAATGGTGTAAAGTGAGGCTGGAAATGGAGCAGGGGCCAGATCATGCAGGTCCTTATGTATCATGAATTTTATCCCAAGTGCAAAGGGCAGAGGAGTGCCTAATCAGAAGCGTAATATATAAATATCATCCTGACTGCATTGTAGGGAGGGGACTATCTTATCAGTATGACTTCTGTCAATGAGAAGTCTACTGTATTTTCACTTTCAAGCTTGAGTCTGCCCAAGGTTTGGGGGTCCCTGGGCAAGGAGAGCATGGTGCTCCGGACCAGCTTCAGACCAGGCTGGCTATCATTGGGCTTCTTGAATGAGAGAGAGAGAAACTCTTAAACAAGACTAAATACTTAAAAGCTATAAACCAAAACTAGCAAACTGCTAAATATGTTCTGGGCATCCTGCTTTAAAGAATATAACTTGAAAATGACTAAAAGTCATTGAACTGTGTCCCTGCCAAAAGGAAGGCTGAAGTCCTAACCCCCAGTACCTCAGAATGGGCCCATATTTGGGAACAGAGTCTTTGCAGATAGAATTAGTTAAGTTGAAATGAGGTAATAGTGAAGTTGGGTGGGTCCTCAATGCAATATGCCTGGGGTCCTTTCAAGAAGAGGAGGGAAGACACAGAGTCACAGACACACAGGGGAGAAGGCCATGTGAAGACGGAGCAGGGACTGGAGGGATGTGTCTACAGGCCAAGAAACACCACAGGTTGCCTGGGGCCACTGGAAGCCAGAAGAGGCAAGACTTCTTCCCCAGAGCTTCAGAGACAGCATGGCCTGCAGACACCTTGATTTCGAGCTTCTAGCTTCCAGAACTGTGAGAGAATACATTTCTGTTCTTTTAAGCCACTCAGTTTGTGGTACTTTGTTACACCTGCTCTAGGAAACAAAGACAGTCAGAAGAATATCAAAGATAATTGAATTTAACTATCATTGACCTTCTCAGGGTGTTCTATTGATGGGCCAATAATAACAAAGACATACATAATTCACAAATTATTACATATTTATTCCATAAAATTAATTTTTCTTGTCTTCATTTCAGCAAAATCACAAATTATGTTCTTAAAATCCAGATTTTCACATAATGTGTATTCTATTGAAAGTTGTACTGGGAAGCAGATGTGGCTCAAGCAGTTGGGTGCCCGCCTACATGGGAGGTCCCAGTTTCGGTTCCTGGTGCCTCCCAAAGAAGACAGGCAAGACGGTGAGCTGATGCGACAGACTAGTGCAGTAAGCTGACGCAACAAGATGATGATGAGATGAGGAGACACAATGAGGAAACACAATGAGAGACACAACAAGCAGGGAGCAGAGGTGGCTCAAGCGGTTGGGCATATCCCACCCACATGGGAGGTCCTGGGTTCAATTCCTGGTGCCTCCTAAAAAAGAAAAAGAAAAAGAAAAAAAGACAAGCAGACACAGAGAGCACACAATGAATGGACACAGAGAGCAGACAGCGAGCACAAATGGTGGGGGGGAATAAATAAAATAAATCTTTCAAAAAAAAACTAAACTAAATGAAAGTTATATTCTAAGGGGCTAAAACATAAAATGTATTTGTATTGAAAGTTTAGGAAACTGAATACACTTAATCAAAATATAAATTAAAGTAAATGTAAAAATTTAAAATAGGCTTTTTAATGTGTTTTTAAAAAGAATATTTTTCTTCTAAACTCTTCAAAATTAGCTATTAAATTAAAGGCATTAATAATAACCAATGAACATCAAAATTTTAAATAAAAATATTTATAAAAGCAGACATCTTCTATGTAAATTTTAAAATGTTGTTAAATATTATTAATTTTATAAAAATAAAACCATTTGCAATTCTAGTATAAAAAGTCCATCTTAGGCGCCAATGGAAATGATCAGTATTACATTTCAGAAGTGTTATGCCAACACCAACACATACTCAAATTTATGAGGAATACAAATTATTTAATATTGCAAATATTAAATAATGCAAAACGCTGCCATGTATGATGGCTGCGAATACCATGTTAATTCATGAGTACCTTTGGAACCACAAATCAGAGCATGACAAGAATCAAGAAAATAGATGCCCCACACTTCTGTGAAACAATACTTCATTATGCAAGAAGCTATTGCTTTCATGCTGTTTGAAAGGAAAGGTTTGACAAGTTAATGAATTTGTGTTTTTTTTTCTCCTCCTTGAGTACTTGTCTTCCTCCAAACTTCCTGTGTTCTGAAGCAATGTCTATCTTGACAACATATGGAACATTTGGACACATTCTTCTGTGTGCCTCCGGAGCCCAGATGGCCTGAGGCTGCAAGTGGATGCTTCTGGTGATGAGTCCTGCCGCCCTGTCCTGAGCACCAGCTCCCTGGTGACAGCAGCACTCACGTGCTCCTTAAAGGATTTTGTGTTGACAGGTGTTTGTGATATGTGGGGCTCTCTAAGGCCTGGGATCCGGGTCAGGGGCCCTTCTTTCCTGGGCTAAGGGTGGTACTGTTCAAACCCCTCTTTCTAGTCCTGGACATCAGAATGTACCAGCCAAACTGGATCTCCTGGCACAGTGATCCATCCAGAGAATTTAGGATAATCTGAGGGGAGTACTTGAATTCCAGTTTTCTGGATTTCAGTCACATTTTATCAGCTCTGTGACCTTGGGAAAGTTACTTTTGAGTTCTAAACCCAGGTTTTCTCATGTCTCTCACAAATGGGGATTAAAATAGTACCTAGCTCCCTGCAATGGGTGAGAATTAAATGAGAAAATGTACATAAAGTTCTTAGCAGCATAATTGGCACAGGGAAGGTCTTAAAGATAATGGCCGTGATGATCTGAATGACAAGGCAGAGCCGAAGAGAAGAATTTATCTTGGGGGAAAAGGCATACAACATTATAATCTCTGGGATATACTGGCTGGTACTTAGTATTAAGATGACTAATAGGACCAAGATGTGATTTTATCATCAAGATCTAAAGTACAGTTGAATGTTCTTTAAATCTGGAAAATAAAACAAGGCTTTCTGAGATTCAACCAAACTCACAGATAATCACATGGCTGCTTGAGTAGAGCCGGAATGACCACCAACGAGAGCAAGAAAGTCAAGGTCTCCAAAAGACTTGTGCACTCTTAGGATAGCTGCAAACACAGGAGTGTTTATCTGTCACGTTTCAGGGCCACAGATAGGCGCTAATATCCAGGGAAAGTTGTCTTTGCTTGGGGTCTGGGAATCAACTGATTGGAAGAGATTAAAGACCTGATTTGATGAGAGCTGAGCTCAGCGGTTTCATTTTGAGTACAAAACTCCATTAATCATTTCCTTCCCCCATTCCTTTGGTTAACTGAGGATCATTTAAGGGACAGAAAAGAAGAAAAAAAAACAACTTCAAAGGTAATTTCTTTCTGCTTCAAAAACAGTCTTGGGTTTTCTGGTTTAAAAAGAATTGAGAAGTAAGCATGCATCATTAATTTCTGTGCAGAAAACATTCTTCACTTCAAATGGCAATTAGTGATAACATTTCTATCTCATGTTGTGATGAGATCTTTATGCTAATCATCACGTAACAGTAAATTAATCATTTGGGCACAGTTAGAGAGGATGTATATTTCATGAGATAGATATAGATATCAGGATTGGTTTGATATTTACTCAAGGTAAATGGGAAGCATCTCAGATTATTTTGAAGGAAGCAAACTGAGTAAATATGACAATGTGGCAATGTAATCTATGCGGTAAAGACACGCGAGGATGGCAGAAGCGCTCTGGGTGTTATCCGTGTAATTATTGTGAGGAAGGTGGAACACTCGGGGGAGCTTAAACCACAAGTCATCCACAGAAACACAGAACCCTCAAACCACATCTGAAAATGCTTAAAGTCAAGGGTGGCAAAATCAGCCATCGACCTCCTTTCTTCTAACCCCCTTCTTTTCCTCGTACAAAATTCACCCTTTTCACATTCTACAATATTTAAATGGGTTTTGTTTCTCATTTTGCACTTAAGTCTACTCAGCTAAATGAATCAGAAAAGCAACTTGACCCTAAAGTCAAACTGGAAAGCTGCTGCATACACAGGAAATAGGCCGCCACTCAAATAATGCAACATTTCTTAGCAGTTCCCTTTACAAGAGGAAATAAGAGAATTATGCTTAAAAATGCCTTTAGCTATAGTTACTCAGTGACATGTGACAGTCTCCATGGCTGCCTGGCAGACTAAGCAAGCATGCTGTGCATGTAGAGTCCTCATGGCTAAAAAGCTTTGCATTACCCCTCTCTTTTCTCACCTTTCTTCTTCCTTCCTTCTCCTTATCCAACCCCTGTGTATTCCTCCACACCTTCCCCGCTATTAGCACTACTGATACCCACACTCTCCAGCACTCTCCCTGGCATACACTCCCCAACCTGCACGTGTTCACGCTGTCCCCTTGACCAAGCCCCTCTATGCACTTCCTCCGGTGAAAAGGTGAATGGGGCCAGGTAGGAAATGGGCTATTTCTGCTATCATTTGGCCCATGTAATGCTTCTTCTTTTTTCAGGGAAATAGACAATTTTATGGAGAGAGGCAAAGAAATGGAATAAGATCCACCTCCTCAAAGCCACTTCTTGGATATAAGCAATGGGACTACAGTCCAACCAAGACCTGTGGACCCCGGGGGTGGAGAAAGGGCCTAGCTTCCTGGAAGGACTAGGCAGGTGGGCTGTGACTCAGGACACAGTTGGTCAGGGGAGAAAATGACAGTTTGCTGGCTGGTGGAAATATGCAACTAAAATACAACTTTGTGACAGTTTTTCTCTTTCAAAGTTACCCGAAAGTTTAAAATCCTGCAGTGGGTGGGAAAGATGGTGGTGGCAGTGAATGTAGAATACAAAATGGAACTTGCTCCATTATCTTTAGGGATGATCTAAAAATGTTGCTTAGGTCTGTAAAACAGAAAGCAAAGTAGCCACCAGTCAAATGGAGGTGGAATTTCGTGAGTGTGTTGGAGTTCCTGTCAAGAAGTTCCTCTCTGCTGATCCCAAAAGAAGTGGAAGAATCTTAGTCCGATAGAGCATAATACCCTGTAGCTTTTTGGCAGTTTGATGTAATTATTAATTCCAAAAATCTATATTAGATTATGCTTGTAAACTGATCCGTTCATCTAGGCATGATTAAGTTATAATTGGGGCTTTGATTGGGCCACGTCAGTAGGGTGTTGAGCCCCACCCCTTGGTGGGCGGGGGAATCAAATATAAAAGGCACAGCAAAGAACAGTTTTGACATTGGAGTCTTGAGGCTGGGCCCGGGGAGGCGAGCAGATGGAGGAGCTTGATCGTGAGGAAGGAGAGAGGGCCCCGGGATAGAGACGAGCCATTCGCCTGATAGTCTACAGCTGGCCTTGTGGAGAGAGGCAAAGCCTAGAGAACCTCATAGTCTACAGCTGACCTTGTGGAAGAAACAGAGGCGCTGAGCCCGGAGAGAAATGCAGCCCTGGGAAGACAGGAACCCAAGAAGCCTGAATCCTGGCAAACGTCGGCAGCTGTCTTGCTCCAACACGTGGCAATGGACTTTGGTAAGGGAAGAAACTTAAGCTTTATGGTCTGGTAACTGTGGACTTCTACCCCAAATAAATACCCTTTATAAAGACCAACCTATTTCTGGTATTTTGCATTAGCACCCCTTTTGGCTGACTAATACACACCCCATTTTAGGAATCAACAAGGAGGCAATTGGTTACCCCAAGAGTGTTTTCTTCTTTAAAGTAAATCCTTTCTAGAAATAATTCTTGAAATCCAAAAGGGATTACTAGATAAACCATAGATTATCCTTAGAATCTGATAATTCATAGATGCCATGAATTTTAGCTCAGTGTTTGGACAGTTCATGAAATCTCTCAGAATCTACATTCCCAGGTTGGAATTAAGTAGTGAGAAAAGAACAAATCAAAATGCAAAAATGTAAATGCAATAAGGGTGTGTACATTAGACAAAAATTAATGACCCAACATCCACTTCTGACCATGTAGGAGGGACCAGATTTTCACTCATGCATGAAGCAATTTAGAAAATAAAATACATGACACAACAGTTTTCAAGACACCAGACACCAGACATCAGGAAACAAATGGCAATAATTTCCAAGAGACAGAAAAAAATGAGGTGAGCCCTATGACTGCCCTTGCTTACTGTCTTTATAGTTTCTGGCTGCAGTATGGGGAAGGAAAACCCAGGCGGAGCCCTGGAGCCTCCATGAATTGAGGAGAGGAATCTGAGAGTCTAGGGAAGCCAATGCAGCTAAGACTTTCGGAGCATAGTCCTGGAGAAGAGAGAGTTACATACAGAGAGAAAGTCAGAGATTTGTAGAGGGTCCACTTCTCCTGTCTTCAGCAGAGTGCTGATAGAGTGCAATGTGTTTGAGGAAACTGCCTGAGGCTGGGGAAAGAAATAAATGAAATGAAGAGAGGAGACAATACTAGGTGCTCACACAAGGACAGAAATAGTTCCTCTCCCTTCCAGTTAGAATGGAAAACCTCATAATTCATGGGACACCAAGTAAAGTACTTAGAAGGAGTTTGCCTCATAAGTGGGGCAAAATTAGCCCTACAATAAATGCTGCACTTGTTTTACTTTCCAAAAAAGCTTAAACTCAAGACATGAAAGGAATAAACTGTTTCTGAATTAATTAACTACATCCAAGAACAAAGTTTAAAACATAAAACTATCCAACACCCAACAAGGTAAAATTCATATCTGTCATCCAGTCAAAATTACCATGAATGCAAAGAAGCAGGAAAATATGACCCAAAATGAGAAATATCGATCAACAGAAACTGACCTAGAATTGAGACAGATGACAGAATTAGCAGACATGAATATAAGCCACAGAAAAGCTTTAATGTATTAAGTAGAAAGATGGAAGATATTAAAATGACCCAAACTGAATTTCTAGAATGAATACTATAAAGTCAGAGATGAAAAATACACTTGATAGGATTAATGGCACAATAGATATTGCAGAAGATAAGATTAGTGAACTTGAAAATATAACAATAGAAACTATCAAAATGAAATTTAGAGAAAAAAATTGGAAAATAAAACAAGTAACAGAGCGTCAGTAAGCTATGCAAAAACTTCAGGTGACCTAATATAGGAGCAATTTGAGTCTCTGAAGGAAGGAGGGGTCAGAAAACATTATTAGAAGAAATAATGGCTTAAAATTTTCCACATTTGGAAAAATATATATACACCCACAGATCCAAGAATCACAACAAGCACCAAGCACAAGAAACTTGAAGAAAACTATGCCAAAGCACACCATAATCAAATGGCTTAAAGCCAGCCAAAGAAAAAAATTATAATCTTCAGAGAAACAAAGATAAGAATTACAATGGATATCTCTAGAAACAATCTAAGCTAGAAAAATGGAGATGCATCTTTAAAATACTGAAGTAAAAGATTGTTAACCAAGAATCCAATACCCAACAAAAATATCTTTTGAAGATGAAAGGGTAATAAAGTCTTTTTAAGACATATAGAAGATTAACAAATTCATGACCAGCCTACCTGCAAGACATGTTAAGGGGAATTCTTCAGGCAGAAGGAAAATGATACCAGATGGAAATATGGATCTAAACAAAAGAACAAACAACATCAGAAATGGTAACAACACCAGTAAACAGAAGACAATTTTTCATATTATTTAAAATGCTATAATAGATAATAAATTTTAAAGAAAAATAATAAAAATATAGTGTGCAAGTAAATGCATGACAACAATATTATAAGGGCTGGGAGAAGAGAAAGGGAAGTATATAGTTGTTTAGGTGTTATACTATAGAAGTGTTATTATCCGAAGGCAGACTGTGAGAAATGGAAGATATATAATATAAACCCTAAAACAACCACTAAAATTACCAATAAGCCAAAAAAGGAGATAAAGTGGAATAATAAATCATAATTAATTAGTTCAAAAAAGTCAGAACAAGAGGAAAGCAAAAGAGGGAAGGTGAGGATAGCAGAATGGGAGGGCAGCACCCAAAAAACAAGATGGTAGATTTAAACTCAACTATATGAATAATCACATTGCAGGTAAATGGTCTAAACAGCACAATCACAAAGATTATCAGATTGACCCACCTCTGGGCTACCTACAAGAAACTCACTTTAAATGTAAAGACACAAATAAGTTAAAAGCAAAAGGAAGAAAGCAAATATACAATGCCGACACTAACCAAAAGGAAGTTTCAGCAGCTATGTTACTATCAGACAACTAGATTTCAGAGCAATGAGTATCATCAGGGATAAAGAGGGTCCTATCATATAATAAAGGGGTTAAACCATTAAAAAGATAACAATTCTAAATGTTTAGGCACCTAAAAAAAGAGCATCAATAGAACCACAAAGAGAAAGAGACAAATCCATAATTACAGTTTAAATCTGCAAAGCCCTTCTATCAGTAATTAATAGAATAAACAGACAGAAAACCAATAAGGATATAACCAACAATAGCAGAATAAACATTTCTTCAAGTATATACAGAATATATGCCAAGATAGACAATAGTCATGACAATAAACAATCAATTTGGAAGGGTTCAAGTCACATAGAGGACATTGTCTGACCACAATGGATACAACCCAAATGTACATCAACAGGTGAATGAATAAACAAACTGTGGTATATTCATACAATGGAATATTTTTCAGCAAAATAAACAAAAAAGAAATGAACTAATTGTTACAACATGGATCTTTAATTATGCTGAGTGAAAGAAGCCAGACAAATATTGTATGTACTATATTATTCCATTTATATAAAATTCTGGAAAATGTAAACTAACCTATAATGACAGGAAGCAGATTAGTGGCTGCCTGGGTATTGGAAGGGGGTAGAAAGGAGAGATTAGAAAGGAGCAAAATGAACTATTTGGGTTTGATGGATATATTCATTATCTTGATTATGGTGATGGTTTTACAGGTATATACATAAGTCAAAATTTATCAAATTGTATGCTTTAACCAAGTTCAGTTTATTCTATGTCAGTTATACATCAATAAAGTTTATAAAAAAGCCAAAAAAGGTCACTGGCCAGTACATTTAAAATGTGTGACTCCTGGGGGGAGCGGATGTGGCTCAGGCAGTTGGATGCCTGCTTCCCACACAGGAGGTCCTGGTGCCTCCTAAAGAAGACAAACAATGAGCAAACAACGAACAGACAATGAGCAAAAACAATGAGCAGGCAACGAGCAGACAACAAGCAAAAACAACAAGCAGACAATGAGAAAAAAAACACAAAACAACGAGCAAGACAACGAGCAAGCGAGCAGACAGCTAGTAAAAACAAATGAGTAGGGAACAGATGTGTCTCAAGCAGTTGGGCGCCCGCCTCCCACATGGGAGGTCCAGGGTTTGGTTCCCAGTGCCTCCTAAAGAAGAAACGAGCAGACAGCAATCAGACAACAAACAAACAAAAAACAAAAAACACAACAACGAGCAGATAACAAGCAAAAACAACAAGCAAAACAGATGAAGGGCGCCATTGGCGGGGGCGGGGGGAATATATATATATATGTATAGGGGTTGTTCACAACTTCTGTAATAAAAAAATATTTTAAAAAGTTTTTAAAAAATGTGACTATTATTGTATGTAAGTTGTATCCTAACAAAGTTCATTAAAAACAAATAAAATCCATTTTCTTTGGCAAATGCTGAAATAAGCAAAGACATACAACCAATCGGAAAGACTATTAGAAGGAAGATGAGGACTGGGAGGTCTAGAGCTCAGTATTAGGGATTTTGGGGAACGGAATTATCTATTTAGGGTAGACTAAACTGCTATAAAAATAGACCCTCAAAATGCCTAATGGCTCAAATACAATAGAAGTTTATTACTTGTTCACAAACAGGATAAGTTAGGTGTTCCTGGTCATCAAGGAATGATTTAGGAACCCAGGCTTTTTACACCCTATGGCTCTGCCATTCCCTTAGGGATTGTTGTTTGCATCTAGCTGGGAGAAAGAGAACATAGAAGGCGTGCACCATGATTCTTAAATGCCTTGGCCTCGAAGCCCTTTGCATCTAAATGTTGCCATCTGACTAATTTTTCAACCAATGAAAATTTCACTAATTTTCAAATAAATGCAAAGGGAACTGAGAAATGCAATCCTTTGCTAGGCAGCTGCTTCCCAAATGATAACTTTGTGCCATGGCAGGTGAGAATAGATTTCAAAGGAAAGTTGATTTCTCTGCCACAGGAAACATGTCTCAATACAGGATTATAGAGATCCTGGGATGGTGACCATCCTGAGTTCATTGTGTAAGGGGTTCTGGTTTCCCAGGCCAGTCTTTGCAATTGTCTATCCTGGTGAAGTCACTCCAACTTAGGACCTAAAGAGTTGTGACAGCAAATACATCCTTTACATAAATCATGTAAACCTTGCTGTGGTACATGCCAGTCTGCTCTGGGAATTTCTCCAGGCCTTGCTTTTTACCTCTTGGTCCACATTCCTTTAGTATCCACTCCCTGGATCCTGATCTTTTTGCCTATAGCTATTGTATCATTTGACCTTCTGACCTCTTCTTACATGGATTTGATCATCAGTTTCATGACTTACTTGAAAACCACACATGTTCCTGCTTCTAGACCTGTCTTGCAGGTGACACACTTGATCTAGATCAGGACAAGCTATGTTTCTCAATCCAGCATGGACCTGAGAGTGACTGATTGCCATTTGGATCAAGTTAGAAGACACCACCTTGCAACCTGCATGAATGACATTTCTTTGTCAAAAGACCTTGTGTCTCTCCAGGGCCAGCATGGTAGGAATCATTACCCATATGGATTACCAGGTACTACCTTCCACTCCAAGTCTCCACTTATGACTATTTGTCTCCTTCTGCAAAAATGTGATATTAATGGTACCACCTAAGCAAAACTGTGATGAAGACCTCCCTCTTTGGCAGTTCCTGTATTTCCTACCTATGCCTGTTCTCCTCCCTTGAGAGGATTCCAGGAATTTCTTGCTGGAACTCAGGTTTGCTCTCTCTTAACAGGGCTTTAACCTGGAATTTTTCATTTTGTTTTCCATCATTGCCTCAAAGTTATGCACTGATTCATCACTAAGGAGGAATGGAAATAGAAATGGATTTGTCATAAGTTGTGAGGGGCAATCTCCAATTAGGGATTTATCTTGGACCTAGTACGTACCAGGTACTGTTCTTGGTGCTTTCAGATGTTAAATTAGGGAACTGGTTTAATCCACTGATTTTCAAACTGTTCTCAGCAAAATTTTCTGCGGAGGCGCTCCAAGAGTACCTGGTTTCCACCCCACCCCACTTTAACCAGAAGAGTTCCACTTTTGTGAACCTTATACTTTTGGCTTTTATTCACAAATGTGTTTGAAGAAAGGACTTTGCTTTTCAAAGAAAATTTTAAAAAACATTTTAAAAACTTCTGCCTTAACTCAAAAGAATCATTGTTTTTTTAGTCAAAATTTGTTATGCTAATGATATAAAGATGAATAAGAGGCAATCCTTGTCCAAGAGAAGCTCAGTCTAGTAGGGGAGAAGACAGGTAAATTGATAAATCACAACACAGCATGGTTTGCCTTGAGAGAAAAATCCAGGTTTATCCCTTCCTCCAAATACTCCTCATGTGGGGTGAGAAGAAGAGGAGCATTGCTGATGTGAACTGACTTTGTCTTCAGGCTGGCTTCCTGCATGGTCACAAGATGGACCACACATCAGCATCACATCAGATTTTACAATGTCTAGTGAAAGAGGGGATGTCTCATCTTGTCTAGTCTCATCTCCTCTTGTCTCATCTCATCTTTTTTTAAGATCAAAGAAAACTTTCCCTGAAGCTTCCCATCAACCTTCCCCTCATGCTTCATTAGTTAGAACTGGATCACTGGCCCCTTTCCAAAGTGAGGTGAAAGAGATTGGAGATCAGCTTATACCAACTGGATTTTGCCCCACCCCCCTGAGACTGAGGTAGGGCCAATTTTCCCTGAAACACATAGCTACTGAGAAGAGGTGTACACATGACTAAAATTGGGGTTCTATTAGGAATAAGGAAGTGGGGGTGATATATGCTAGATAGGCAGCCAAAAAACAAAACAAAACAAAAAAAACAGCTATAGGGGGACATTCTTTGTCTCCAGTCTCCATGTTTCCACGGGGAGGAATTTCTACTACATTTCCTTAAGGGAGTATTGGGGTGAACACTTCTGGTTTCTCTCCATCTGTGGAGTAATTTGGTAAGAGTCTGATGGAATGTGTTTTCACCAGGAGGCACAGTCACTGCACTGAAAAGGCAACCTGAACCTGCCTTCTATTTTCCTTCTCCTTGTGCTTACCTGCATTTAAGTGCAGTGGGCCTTATATTTTCAATATCCATGCAGTGAGCCCTTTTGGATAGAGCTTCCTTTTGGGCCTAAGGTGGGGTGGAGGAAAGCTTGCTCTTCTATAGTTACAACTAGGTAGCAATTGCTGATTAAAGATGGCTGCAGATTCTTTGTTACCCTCCCCCTTTAGAGGCAGAGTCAAATTTTCCACCCCCCTTAAATCTGGACTAGTCCTGTGACTTTTCACCAACAGAATTTAGTGAAAGTGATGCTGTGTCAGTTCCAAGCTTAAGTCTTCAAAGAGGATTGGCAACTTCCACTTCTCCCGCTTGGAACACTCTTGCTTGGCATGCTATCTCTTGGAAATCAGCCAGCATGCTGTGAGAACCCTAAGCCACGTGAGGAGGGCATATGTAGGCACTGCAATCCAGCCCCATCTGAGCGCCTAGATGATGGTCAGCATCCACTGCCCATCACATGAATAAGCCATTGTGACATTCCAGTCCAACTGAGTTCCCAAATGATACAGCTCCAAATGACATCATGTGGAGCTGAAGAACCATCCATCTGAGTCCAGTTAGCCCACAGAACAAGAGAGACAATAAAATATTATTTTAATGTACTACATTTTGGGGTTGGTTTATTATGTGGTACTAGATAACTAAAACAGTGGTTAATCAGGTCAGCCTGGAGTCTTGAGTTTGGAGTTAAAAGTAAATGGCTTGTGTGTTTTCTTTAATTAAAATTAAATATTGACTATATTTATAATAATTATAAACTCTTCAAAGCATAAAGAACAATAACAGAATAGGCATGATATAAAAGAATATTTCTATCAACTTTGAATTACCCTGTATTAGAATAAATCACTACCCTGAATTTTATCATCTCTTTGCTTTACTTTATATAATTATCACATATATTTGGATCCCTAAACAATTTTTGTTTTGCATGATTTTGAACTTTATATAAATGAAATCATATTGTATTTTTTGACAACTTGCCTTTTGTGTTTTTGTTGATGATTCCATGTTATGCACCTGATATTCATCTGTCTGCTTTGTGTGGTAAGCAGACTCCTAATAAAGTCTCTAGTGATCCAGCCTCCTGGTATTCCTGACCTTGCCCTTGAGTGTGGACTGGATTGAGTGCCTTGCTTCTAATGATTAGAATATGGTGAAAGTGATGGGCTGTCACTTCCAGAGATTAGGATATTAAAGACTGGGACTTCTGTCTTGTGAGAACTTTCTTTCTCTCAGAGAGAAAGCTGGCTTAATGTTTAGCATATCTCTCTTGGTTCATGCCTTCACTTAGTGTGGGTTTTTTGTTTGTCTAACTGTTCTTTCTATTTTAACCAGTTAATTCATGTATTTAGGAAAGTGTTTCTCAATGTTATCCAGTATTTTAGTTGTTTTCAGTGAGGGCCAGTCATAGTACTGTTACCTTGACTGAAATGAAAGTCCCTACTGCACCCTTCAATCTTTTAAATTATTACCATTAAAAAACAGAGACTTGGCCTTATACTTCTGAGAATCCAATTACATGTGCATTAGACCATAGACCATTTGTTATTATCTCACAACACTTGGATGCTCCATCTTGTGGATTTTTTTTTTTTTCTTTGCTCTTTCTTTTCTTAGTGTTTTAGTTTGGATAATTTGCTTTGACCTATCTTCAGGTTCACTTATTCTTTCCTCAATCTTGTCCAATCTGCTGAGGAACCCAAAAAAGAAAATTTTCATCCCTGAAATTGTGTTTTTTATTTTAGCATTTGCATTTGACTCTTTTATAGTTTCCATCTCTCTGCTGAAATTTCCCTTCTGGTTATGCATATAACCCACTTTTCACACTAGATCTTTAACATAACAGTCTTAATTATGTTAAAGTCACTCTTTCACAGTTCCAATATCTAGGTTATTTCTTAGTCTAGTTCTCTTGATTGCTTTATCTTTTGACAATTACTTGATTTTTTGGTATGTGTGTCTTGTACTTTTTTTAATTGAATACTGGGCATTGTATATAGAAAAACAGCAGCAATTGAGGCAAAAGTATTTATGCCCAGAAATTGTCATTTCTTCTTCTGTCAGACTGGGGGAGGAGGGGAGGGCAGGAATGTTATATTAATCTAGTCAGGAATTGAGATGGGTTTTGGTCTTGTTGTTGCTATCATCACTTTTAGTGTAATATATGCTCCAAATTCCTCCAGCAGTGGACTGCTGTTACCTTGTGGTCAGTGTGGAGCCAAAAATGTCAAAGATTGTTTTCCCAGTGTTCCTGCACTACCCGAAGCTTTCAGGAGAACTTGCATTCCTGAGCCATAGGGGGTGGGGTGGGAGACAGTATCTCTCCATGCTCTTGACTCTCCCAGTGGATGCTTTTTACTGGGTGCTAGGCTCATGGTCGGTATTGATCCCTTCTCCTGGTCTAGCCTCAGTATCAGGCAGGCTGTCTGTACCTGGGTCTCAGGGATGAGGCTTTCTCAGTGTTCTATTCCCCCTCCCCACCCCCAGGTAGCTACTCTGTCTTGTAGCCAGTAATATGTTGGAGACAGCCCATACCAGGTTACAAAAGACAATTGTAAAATTTTTAAGAGTTTGGGAGCCTTTTGTTAAACACAGCTTATATATAAACTTACAATTAAATAAATTATATTAAAAACAAAGGTAATATATATTCAAAACTCACCACTTCCTACTTATTGTACCATATTATACTATTATCTGCGTTCTTGAGGTTATTTGCATTAATTGTGTCTGTATGGTTGAAATGGTTTGAGGGTGCATATCTCTTACCATTTCTGCATTTGGCAACATCACATTAGCAGCTTGAATTTTTCACAGTGGGAGTATTTACACCATGGAAATGGGCAAATGCTACAAGTCAAGGCTCTCTTCATCCCTCATCTCTCCCACCCAAGAGTCAGTTGTTAAACATGTACCGCACAGCACTGTATCTGTAGCATATCTTAGGTGGGAGAGAGTTTCCTGCCCCACCTCCAGTAGTAGCAGACTTCTGCTTTGTGCTGGTGTAAGATTCTGGGTCCAAGAGGATTTTCTGGCCCTCTTCCAGTAGGTTAAGGCTTTTGCTTAGAATTAGAGAAGAACCTAGGGGAGTACACAGGTCTCCTGCCTGTCTTCCAGCAGCATCCAATCACTACCTGCATGCCAGTGTCGTCCAGGGGATTGCTCTCGTCTTCTGCCCTGCTCCCAGTCTTTCTCATGAGTGTGTACTGGAGACCCATGGAAACAGCTTTTGAATGAGTGTGAATTCTCCTTGTGTCTGGGGCTCCCAGGTATTTTAAACAGATAGTCTAGAGCACAACTAGCTTTTAGGAATTCATTAATATTTTAGCTGCTTTTCTCTTATCCTTTTTTAAGGCAACCACCTGCTCTTCCCATGCTCTTTCAAAGGTCTAAAACAGGCCACATGTCACATTTCTCCTCAGAAGGGCTTGCCACTCTTTGGAATACATTCACTTGGTTGGTTTGTTCCTCTGATGGACACAAGAGAAATTATGATTTTATAGCTTATTCAGCTTTTTCTTATGAGAAAAGAAGCACCATTGTTTTTCAGCTTTCTAAATCCAAAGCAGAAGAGAACTCTGTTCTTTCAAAACTCATACTTTGATGCTTGTTTGACTTCTTATGATTATGGTCCATTATCTACAACCCTGAGGGGAAGAAAAGTGAATGCCTGTCACACTGACACTTTAACATTCTGAATAAGGATCTTTCTACTTAAAGGGAATATCCCAGATTCAAGTTTGTTTTTAGGCATAGATATATGAATTGTTTTCTTAAAATCAAACTCCTAAAGTAAATTCAACAGCAAATAACAATGTTCTCTAAAATGACTTTATCTTTGTTCACTTATCTCACAAGGTTAGGGTGAACAAAGGATGCTGGGAATCATTATATCTTCATGTGAAGATAAGCCCCTCATGTGGGCCCTGGACAGGTTAGATGTTGAAGCTTGTTTGGTCCAACCAACCTGCATGGCCTGTTCTCCCCTACCTGGAATAGCAGGTCTCACATCAGAGGGAACTCGGGCATTGCTTCCCTGTGCATGGTCAGATGCTGAATTTCTTGCTGTGAGCAGAGGGGTACAGCACTCTCTGTTCTCTTCTCAGACCCTTTTGGCCGCTGACTATTCTTTGGTTTGCCTTTTCAGCCTCACCTCACCTTGGCACTTGCCTTTGTCTTCCCAGCTAAGACCTTGGTCTTATTATGATTCTAGTCCTTCTTAGATTCACATTACCTTAAGTTGCTCTAGGCAGATATCCTCTCTCAGTTTATCTATCTCTAGTACCCTCTACTTCAGAGTCACTCTCCATGGATGAGAATCACTATTTTCTCTGTGAAACCCTGTGAAAGTTTTCTCTCTGAGTCCCAACTTTGTTATTGGCAAAATGTGAATAAGCCCCAATGTTGTGGAGAGGTTGTGTGAAATGTACAACACAGAAATGTAAAGTGAAATTTTTATTTATCTAATTATAGACCCCGGTATTTAGTAAGGCTTCTGGATTATGCATACTTGATTATTTCCATACATGATAAAATCTTTTTTTCCCTGTTAATTAAAAAATCCAGCTGTCATTCAAAAAACTCAAACAATATGAAAATGTACAAATTAGAAAGCCAAAAGCCAATTAAGATCATACTACAATTGTGCAATTCCTTTACTCCTTCAGTAAACAACATAAAACTCATAAATTGATGCCATTGTATTTGATTTAATGCTTATAAATGAACACATAAAAACCAGAGACCTTCCAAAGATTTATTCCATGTTTACTTGCAAAGTAGAAACAACATTTTTTTCAGGTGGTATAAAGAAATGCCCCCACTGTGATCCCTATCATATGTTGGTTCTAAGTGGGGACAGGGATCACTGCTTATTCTAGAAACAGGCAATTCAAAAAGTCTCAAGAAAGATGATAACAGAAAGTATGAAAAAGGGCTGTGCTTTGAAAACAAATCAGATAATATTGCTAGGTGAAGAGAGGCTTCCTGAAGCTCCAGACCCAGGGTTCCTGCCTGGCAGGGAAGAACAGGGCTTCCTTCTTGCTCTGCCTAGGACCTGGGCAGCATATCTTCCATGTCTGCAACGACATAAGAGACAACGGCCCAGACGGCGGCAGCAACATTCATCTGCTTTGGATCCATGACGGACATGGTGTCTCCATGGGAGTGATGGAAAGAGAAATATTTATTCAGGTCATCGAGTAGACTGGCTCCTAGAAGAAAAGGGGGAGAATTCTTAGTGGAGTATTTTGATAAATACTGCTGAATAGCTACTCAGAAAATACTGACATGCCTCCCACCTTCACTCTTGCTTGCTCCTACTAAACAGGCTGCAATGGCAAAATAATGATTTCCTTAGCCTTCTTTGTTGCAAGAAGTGGCCATGTGACCCCATTCTGACTACTGGGATATGAGTGGCAGGCTGTGGGAGAGTTCTAGGAAAGCCTTTACTTTCCTGACAAAAGAGTCAGGAAAATGCTCGCTCAGGCTCATTAAAGGTAGAATAAAAGTTTGTTGCTGCAGGGGACAAAAGCCCACACTCTAAAAGTGGCAGAGTGGAACGACTGAAGGAACCCGGATTTAGAAAACATTTCTAATGCACACAACCAGCTCTGCATTGCCAACTCCTGGTCTTCTTGTTATGTGAGGAAAAAGAAACCTTTATTTGTTTAAGTACCTGATAACAAATGTCCTCAAATTTATTAAAAACAGTATCTACTTTGTATCCATGAGGGTGCAAATTATCTACTGTCCTGGATATAAAAGAGAGTCAATACTCCTTTTGCTCAAGTTTTCCTTTTTCAAATCACTCATTTACTTCCCACAGCCATGGAATACCCCAGCAACCTCCAAGGGCCCCAGCAGGAGCCTCTGCCCTACTTGAAAGCTTTCCTCCCACTCAAGAGTGAAGCTTTTCAGTAGTTCTGGCCATGGATCAGTACCTCAGTGAATCTTCACTGTTCCTGACTCAGCCCTCAGAACTTAGGCTGTCAATTGTGGATTCCAGTTGCAGTTCCTTAGCCTCTGTTCTTATTTATGTATTTAATTACTCACTTACTGACTATTTTCTTGTGAAATATACCACACAGACAAGAGATTGTGGAGAACGTGAATGTATATCATAAAGGGCAACAACATAAAAAGTAAGCATATATCTGCGATTCAATGCAAGAAAGACATGATGGTTATTTGAAGCCCATTTTTCACTTTGCCCTTTAGTTTCCTTTCTCCCTTTCAGAGATACCCACTGTATTAGTCAGCCAAAGGGATGCTGATGCAAAATACCAGAAATCTGTTGGCTCTATAAAGGGTATTTATTTGGGGTAGAAGCTTACAGTTACCAGGCCATCATGTGTAAGTTTCTTCCCTCACCAAAGTCCATTGCCACCTGTTGGGGCAAGGTGGCTGCCGACGTCTACCAAGAGTTCAGGCTTCTTGGGTTCCTCTCTTCCCAGGGCTCCGTTTCTCTCGGGCTCAGCTCCTCTGTTTCCTCCACAAGGTCAGCTGTAGACTACGAGGCTCTCTAGGCTTTGCCTCTCTCCACAAGGCCAGCTGTGAACTGTCAAGTGAACGGCTCGTCTCTTTTCTTGGGGCCTTCTCTCCTTCCTCAGGACCAAGCTCCTCTGTGTGCTTACTTTCCCAGGCTCCAGCATTGAAACACAGCATCAGAACTCCAACTCAAAACTCCAACTAACTCCTCTGCTCTACCATGTAGTCTGGGCAGGGACTCAAAGTCCTGCTGATGTGGCCCAATCAAAGCCCTAATCATAATTTAATCACACCCAGAGGAACAGACCAGTTTACAAGGATAATCCAATATTTCTTATTGAAATTCATCAATAATAGCAAACTGCTACACCCACTATCCTGTCCTGCTTGTGCTTAAATCACTCCTTTATTTTCTTTATAATTTTACCACAACTAGGCATATACCATATACATACATGATTTATTGCTTAATATTGCCCTCTTTTGAAACATGTACTCTGGATATATTTCTGAGACTTGCTTTTTCCACTCAATTAATGTGAAATATTATTTAAGCTATTGTGTATAACTGTAGTATTTTCATTTCATAATGCTGTACATTATCTCATTTTATTTATTTATCCATTCTCCTGCCAAAGGACATATATGTTATTTCCTTTTTTTTTTTTTAATGTGCTGCTATTAACATTCTCTAGTGTCCACATGCTGGAGAGGGATTGCTGGCCTATAGATTATGTGTGTGCTTAACTTTACCATTTTGCAATTCCAAATTGTTTTCCACAGTAATTTTCAATGTACACTTCCATTGTCCATATATGATCCTTTCTAGGGCTTTACAACCTCGTATCTTGGTACTGTCTAGCGAAGTTTTGTTAATGTGGTAGGTGTAAAAGAGTATCTCATTATGATTTTAAGTTTTGAAATAATTAGTGAGATTGAGCATGTTTTCATATATGTATTTTTTTGGTCATTTATGTTTTCCTTTTTGTAAAATAAATATTTGTGTTTTTTGCCCATTTTTCAACTGATTTGTCTTTTTCTATTGATTTGTATGAGTCTTTTTATATACCTTATATACTAAACCTTTGTTGACAAGTTTGCATATATCATTTTCCAGTTTGTGGCTCATCTTTTTGTTCTCTTTGTGTTTTTTGATTAATAGATGGTATTAATTTTAGTGTAGTAAAATTTATGAATCTTTATCTTTATGATTTATGCTTTTTATATCTTGTTTTAAAAATCCTTCCCTACTCTAACATCATTAAGACATTTTCTGATGTTCTATTCTAGATCTTTTTAAGTTTTGACTTTCATTTTTAAGTCTCTATCCATTTAGTATTGGTATTGACTTTTGCTTAGGATGTTAGGTTGACTTCTATTTTTATTTTTCAGTTGTCCCAGCAAAATTTATCAACTAATCCTCTTTCCCCATAATCTGTGGTATCAATTCTGTCATATATCGATTTTCTTTACATATGTAGGCTTGTTTTGGGGCTTTATAAAATGTTGTTCCAGTTGTCTATTTGTCTATCCCTCTGGCAATATAACACTATCTTAATTATTATTATTTTCTAATTCTTAATTTCTGGCAGGTAATTTTCCTCACTACACTTCCTTCTATAATAGTGTTTTGGCTATTCTTGACCATTTGTTCTTCCATATCTTTTGCTAGTTTTCTTTTGTGGATGGTTTAAACTTTCTGTTCTTATTATATATCATATATTTTTAAAAATTTGCATTTTCTGTTTATAACTGCCCAGTATTAGTATCAAGGAAATACCTGATTCATAAAATGGCAAGTATAACACCATTTTCTACACTCTGGAATAGTTTTATTTCCTGCTTATTTTGTAGGACTCACCTACAAAATAATCTAAGTCTAAGACTTTCTTTATGGCAAAAAATTTTTAATTAATGATTCAATTTTTTCCCATGGATATCAGGCTATTCAGATTTTGAATTTCTTGACTTAATTTTGGAAATAATTTTCCTAGGAATCTGTTAGCTCTACCTAAATATTCAAAAAAATTGTCATAAAGTTGTCGATTTCCCATTATCTTTTTGTCTGCAGCATCTATAGTGACGCCCTCTTTGTCATTCCTGATATTGGCCATTGGTGTCTTCTCTTTTTTTTCACCAGTCTTGCCAACAGTTTGTCCGTTTTATTAGTCTTTTGAACAAAAGAAGAAGACAACTTTGAGTTTTTTGGATCCTCCCTATTGTATCATAGTTTTTCTTTCATTGATTTCTGCTTTTATCTTTATTATTTTCCTCCTTTTATTTTCTTTGATTTCATTCTCTTTTCTTTTTCTAACTTCTTGAGTTGAATGCTCAACTTATTATTTTGCAGACTTCCTTTGTCGCTAGCATAAGTGTTTAAAGCTATCATCTTCCCCTTAATACTGCTTCAGTTGTATCCCATAAGTTCTGATTAATATTTTCATGATCATTCAGTTCTAAATATTTACTAATTTCTCAGTTGACTTAAATTCTGTGACTCATGAGTTTGAATATATAATTTTTAATTTTCAAAAATATGGGGTTTCTTTAGTTAATTTTCATTATGGATTTCTAATTTAATTGTTAGAGAATGGGATGGTGTATGACACAAATTCTTTGAATTTTGTTGAAATTTGCTCTATATCCTATTATGTTATCTGTTTTTACAAATGTTCTATGTGTACTTGAAAAATATGTGCTTTTAGTGTTCTGTGTATGGCCATTAGAGCGAGCTTGTTAATTGTGTTCTACAAACCTTTTAAGTCCTTACTGACATTGTCTATCTGTTCTATCAGTTTTGAGAGAGATGTGTTAAAATATCTCTTTATGGTTTTTATATGTTTATTTTTCTTGTAGTTCCAGTAAAATTTCTTTTTTATATATTTCAGAATTATGCTAGTAGAAACATACAAATGCAAATTATTTCTTCCTCTTGAAGTGGATATTTTATTAATATGCACTCATTTTCTTGATCTGTAGTAATGTTTTTTGTCTCGAAGTCTAGTTTTTTCTAATATTTAATATAGCCACCTTCCCTTTGCAGAGTATTACTCTAGTATTTCTTTTCCCATAGTTTTACTTACAGTCTTCCTCTTTCCTTATGTTTTAGCTGTTTAGCTGTTTCTCTTATGTTTAGGTGTTTTTAGAATAGTCTTATAGTTGAATTATTGAATCTAATCTAACAATATTTGTTTTTAACTGGAAAATGTGTTACAGTTATACAGACTGATTATTAAATTATATTCATTAATATCATCTAAATTTTTTTCTATTTGTTCATTTACTTTTCTAGTTTTCCCCTTTTCCTTCTTTTGGATTTATTTTTTTCCTCTTCTCATTCCTGGACCCCTCCCAACTCTATGAGTTTGGAAGTTACACTATTTCTATTCTTTTAGAATGTAGATGTTAGACACTCTATCTCTATTCTGTCAGTAGAGACCTTAGAACTCATAGTTCACATATTTATCTTAAGTTTAAAGTTAATCAATGTCTTGTATAAGGACAGTAGGGGCTCCAACTTTTGTCTCCTGTCCCAGATTCACTCATTGTTCATTAAAACCAATGCTCTAGGCAAATAGTGATTGACAGATATCCTTAGACAAATGCCAGGTTCCTGCATTTCCTAATTTCTATAGATTCTTACTGTATCATTTCTCACCTCTGAGAAATTCCCTTACTTTGCCTCCTGTTAAGCCATGTATTGTAGAAAAAATAATTATTGTTTTATCCTACAATTCCTTTTTGTGGGGGTGGGGGTGGCGTGAGAGTTTACAAATGTCTGGTCTACCATATTGCTAGGGTTCTCCTCCCCAAGACTCTACAGTACCCTGTAGATTGAGCATTGTAATTGTTCCTGAATCTTCCATTGCCCTCGGATGTTGTCTAGATTTTCTTCAAGCTGAACCCAAGTTTTTAAAAACCTTGTACCAAGGTTTCCTACTAGCTATTCCCCCAAACTCCTGGCTCTGGAAGGGAGTTTGAATTTCCTTCACATTTGTTCATATTCCATACTGAGTTCAAACATGATGTTATTAAACACAATACAAGCCAGTGAGGCAAAAAGAAGTAGGAGAAAAAAGCTCAACTATGAACCCTGACGATTAATGGATCCAATGTCTGTCAGCAAATGTCCCAAATGGCAAATATTAAGCTGATGATATCTATCAAACCATTCATCTGTGTTTAGGAGGCTTCCTCCTCCTCAGTGATTTCTTTTTAAACTAGTAAAGCATGTTTTTGCCTAGTAGCTCACCATCACCATCCAGCCTGATAATGAGAAACCGTCATTGGTCTGGATGGAGTTGAGGCCCATAAATGTTCTGAAGGTTCAATCCAACTCCACTGGATGCGAATACTAAGTACCTACAATATTCTAGGCAGTGGGTTAAGGCTGAGGCAGACATAAAGGTGATAAAGACACAGTCTCTGTTCTCAAAAATCTTACTCTGAAAAAGGAGCAGAGAAATGTGTACCCAAGTAATAATAACATAGTTAGAATGCACTGAGTACTTTGAAGAAAGGACAAAGAAATGGTGGGTAGCTCATGTACTTGAATGTACTTCTCTGACCCATAGACTTGGTTAAGACTCCTTGCTTTGTGCTCTCTGTACTTTCCTTATCATGATTTTATAATTGCCACCATCCTTTATTGTAATTGCTTGTTTAGTGACAGCTTTTTCGCACGGTATTGGAAGCTCTTTGAAGGCAGAGCTTCTGTTTTGTTCCTGATTGCATCATCAGTGGAGATAGATGGTGAGTGTGTATGTGTGGCATTAATAAATGTATGAAATCAGCTAATTTTCTGAGAAAACTGAGCCTTGAGGGTACTCTATCAGTCAGAGTCCTTGTAGGAAACAGATAGGACACTCCAAGAAGGTAAATTAGAGAATATAATGAAAGAATTACCTACAAGTATGGTCAGGGTTAAGTGAAACTAACAAGAGATGGTGAAGTACCCTGCTAGCAACAATAGGGAGCCATTACCACCCTTAGGCCTAAAAGGGGAAAGAGTGACTATTGGAACCTAGAGAAAAGAGCTATAGCTGCAGTTACAGCTGTAGAAGAGGGCAGTTGAAGGATCTGTGGTTGTTAGTAGGAGGAGCCATGGAGGAGAGCCAGTGGAATCAGTACCCTGCTGTTGCTTCCCAGCATCCTGTAGGGAAGTACATTGGCCATTATCCAATTATAAGCCAGAGGGCAAGAGTGATTCACTAATGCAGTTCATGAAAGTTGGCCTCTAAGGGCAGAGTACGGGGTAGAGAAGGGAGAAGAATGATATGGAGGGGTAAAATAATATCCAGCACAGGCACTTAGGATGTCAACAGAGGTAGAGAACAGGCATTCTAGGTGAAAGGAATAGAGTATGTGAATATTCAAGTTTGGGTGATGTATAGAGTAACTTGGGTTAATTATTGGCAGATAAAGTTGGCAAGCACTGGTAGAAGGTCCTAAAGGGTGAAAATATAGTGAATGTAATTCATAAGTGGGGAGCCATTGGAGGTCAATGGGAAGGAAGATGGTGCAAATAGAGCTGCACCTTGGAGATGTTCCAGCAAAATGTGGTGATGGGGTTGTGTGGATGACCACGGAGGTGAGGAGACAGTTGGGGGAGAGGTGTAGTCTGGGAGAGAGGCAAAAAGGATCAGGATGATGACATCTTAGCCTCTGGAATTCTCTGGAAGGCATGTGACTGAGAATAATGACACTTCCCATTGGAATGACCAAGAGTCCATTTTAAAACCAGAAGACTCTTTACAGTTTGAGCTCACAGCACACCCAGGAGGGACAAATCTGTGTGTTTAGTTTGGTACAGCTAGAAGTATTTAAACAGAAACAATAACATTTATAATTAGCTGAAACTGGTCGGGAGTATATGTTCTGTGGACCCCAGAGAATATCAGGTGAGTGTCAAATTCAGTGTACAAGTTAAGGACAGAGTCAAAGAGTTCAAAGAATGAAAGTCACTGAAAGTGGATGGAGGATGAATTAGAATTGTGAACATCAGAAAACAGGAAGAGATATTTAATTCCCATAGACAGAATTTGGCTAGCTTGAGGCTTTCCT
>JAQZBX010009977.1:0-22020 GCA_029593785.1 Cabassous unicinctus
CTTTAAAAAAAAAAAAAAAAGTAATATGCAACTACTAGATGCCAGACATCATATTCCGGATCTATGCAGAGCATTTTAAAAAATGAACCAAAGCTCAAGGAACTTTATGAAAATAAGTAAGAATAGAAAAAGAGTGAGAAACAATCCACACAAAGTCTTACCAAGTAAAATTTCCTGGGTCACAATTCTGACATAAATATCTGCACCTTTAAGCCCTTTGGTGCTTTCTCCAATTAAACATATATTTTTTTTAATTTAAGACTTGCCTCATTTTATAATTTCCTCTATTTTTTTTCTATGTATCTATGTTTGATTTTGCTATCCATGAAAACCATTCACTTTATATCATGTCCATCAGGAAAAGGGCCCTTTTATATTTTGAGAATAATTTTATGGAATTTTACATTTAATAAATAATAGAGAACTTGCGGAAGGGAGCTCATGTGCCAGGTAGTATTTTAAGCATTTTAGGTGGATTATCTCATTCTATCCCCATACCAAACCTATGAGATAGGTTTCATTATAATCCCCAGGCTACTGATAAAAAAACTGAGGCAAGAAAGTTTAACTAAGTTGCCCAAGGTTAAACAGTTGATAAGTGGCCGAACCAGGTTTCAAACCCAAGCAATTTCACTTCAGAAACTATGCAACATACTACACTATACCCTACCTCACCAAAAGTATTCTTTTGCAATAAATAAGTTTCAAAGGATGCATTAACAATTCTTTTTTTTTTTTCTGCTCTAGGTTGATATACTCAGGCAACAACGCATATTGATTCTCAATATTTTTTCCTTGGGCTCATTTATTCTCTAGCTCATTTTAAACACATAATTTGGATTTTTACACCTTAGTGCATTTACTTATATTTTCCTATGTTTATTTCCTACTTCCTGTTTGTTCTTATTCATTTATTCTTTCAATATTCACTAAGCATTTACTATGTGTCAGGCACTTACAACCAGGCTCATAAAATCACAAAATTTTAAATCTGGAAGCGATATTAGAGATAAAATAAATCAAAATTAATGCTTACAACTGAGGAATATAAAATCAAGAGAAGGTGGATTTCTTGCTTCTTGATCTAGCCCAGACAAAAAGTTAATTTTGGTATTTCTATTGTGATCATATGTACCCATTCATTTTGCTCTTCACAACTAGAAGAAGTTGATGTCATATGTATGCCTGGAAATTTCACTAAGAAGCCTCTCTTTGAGATGATTTATAAAAAGAATAAATACAATGGATGTGATCACTAATTGCTGAGACAACTTGTTCTTTACACTTTACCAGTTAAATAAATATTCATTTATTCCTATTCTTTGATTTCAGATTTTAAGCTTCCAACAGTGATATAATGTTTAGTAAGTTTTAGCAACGAATCTCGTCAAAGTCTTTTTTAAAACTAAATAGTTTTTATTTTATAAACCCTATTACCTTCATATTCAAAAGAACTCTAAGAACAATGAGTCAGGAATTATTTCTTCATTAGAAAATTCTTCCTATTTTTATATAAATATTTACTGATTCTATGTGTTATGAATGTTAAGAGTTTTCCCAATAGTCAAACATTATTACTGAACTTCCTCTATGTGACAAGCACTCACTGTTCAAGGCTCTAAGGAAAGAGTAATAAACAAAATGAAAATGCCTGCCTTCTTGAAGCTGCCATCTTGGAGGTGAGTAGGGATTATAAAGAGGGGAAATATATATTAAAAATATAAAAATGTTTACATGCACATAAGTGCAAAGGGGCAAGCAGGGAGACTGGCTGAGGTACTCAGGCCAACTTATAGTGGGTTTTACTAGGATGACCACAGTAGAGATGCTGATAAGAGGTCAGATATGAAATATATTTTGGAAGTAGCACCAACAGAACTTGCTGATGAAGTAGATGTGAGATTGAGGAAAAGTGTAAACATAAGGGTGATTCTCAAAATTTGGGTTTGAGCAGTTGGCTAAAAGTCATGTAATTTCCTGAGATGCGGAAGACAGATTTAAGAGTTTGACAGGTCAAATTTGAAATTATCCCTCCAATTACTTTACTGAATGAAATGATCAAATTCTAACCCAATCTTTAATGAAGTTCATTTTAAAAGGACCTTATTCATGGAAATAAACTGCTATAGCAGATGACACCAGATATAAAATATAATTTAAAATGTTAAGAATAAATAAAACATGATTTCTAAATGTTGAAGGAAGAACTATATTGCAGGGAATGACTATGAACTATGTCACAGGCATGTTAAAAATAGAAAACTTTCACATGTAAATTTCAAAACTGTATGCATTTAATTTTATTTTTAAAACATAAGTTTATATATTTCAATTTCAGAAATTTGGTTTTTCTGACACTGAGCTCCACCTGCTGGCAAATTCTTACCCACTTTTAAGTATTATACTACCAAAAATAAATGAAATAAGTTAAAGTGGAATGTAGCCTTCATAAAAATATTGGAACACGATATTTAAGGAAACTCAATGGTAACTTTTTCTTTCTTTTTAGCTATCATTTATTGAGCTTAACTATGTGCCAGTACTATACTAAACATTTAAACAAACATTATCTCATTTAATTTTCAAAACGATTTTATGAGGTTTCTATGACTTCCCACATTTTACCAATAAAGAAACTTATTTCAGAAAGATTATGTGTTGCCCAAGGTCAGACAGTTAATGCCATACAGAGGATATAACTAAGGTGTCTCTGACTACAAATCCATTGGCTTAGATACCAGGCAACACTGCTTGGATAAAATATAAACATTAGTATCAGAAAAACTTTAATTTGAATCTGCCACTGTGATCCTGATTAAGTTCATTAATTTTTCCATGTTTCAATGTCCTCATCTGAAAGGAAGGAATAACTCCTTCTTTGCAGGATTGCTGCCAGTAATAAATAATATCATATATCTAGCACAGTGTCTAGCAAACAGTAAGTAGTAATTAAGGGGCAGTTATTTTCTTTTCATAATCTTCCTTAAGTAACATTTTAGCACAACCTAATATATTTGGCGTTATACTGCCAAATGTCAATGAATCAAATTGCCCCTCAAAGAACAATTTCTTGAATTGTATTAGATATTAAGTTTATTTAGAATTCTGCCTCCAAAATGGAACATATTGTATAAAACGGCTAAATTTTCAGTACTCCTTAACTATTTATTTTTAAAATCTATAGGAAGATTGATTACACAATGAAAAAAATCTGCAAAGTGAAATTGAGTAACCAACTAGAAAACAGTGAAACACGAAAAATAAAATATAAAATATATCACAAAAATTGCAAGCAAAAGTTGAAATTTAATACTGCAAATTTCTCTTTAATCATCAGTAATATTTTAAAAATCCTAACAAGTGACAAATTTTGAATAGTTTTATGGGAGTTATGTTTTCACAAACATATAAAATCATTTTTAATATATATAATAATTCCAATAATTTCCAAAGAAAATATGTCTACAATTTTTTTAATCCACCAATGAATTTACTAGTAAGTATTTCTAATCTTACAGATCCACCCTCAAACAAGTATAGAATATCTATAACTGAGAACAGTTCCCAGAGAATACAATTACCCATTACATTTCCGAACTTCAGCTGAGAGATGTGGTACTAATAGAATATTGTTAAAAATATATCCAGTCTGTCCATTATTCTAAAAGTTGAGATAAAATCAATTCATCAGACATCTGAATTCTTAGGTCCCCACAAAACTGATTTTAGTGTTACGATTCCACTTGCACTGAGGGATTCCAGATTTTGCAAGACATGGCTTTGTGAATCTCCTTCCTGTTTTAGTTATAGTGATCCTTCAAGAGCACTGTCTCTACAAAAGTCAGTGTTAAAGCCACCAAAAGCAAATTCCATTAGAGCTAAATACAATGAAAACCTTTGTATCCTCTACAATATGTCATGCTTTCCTTTATTTACGGGTAAGAGTGATATGACTTTATTTCCCTTTTCATTTTGGCCTTTGGGAAGCTTAAAGCCAAAGTAATAGATCTAAATCATAGTAACTATATATCCTATAGTCTGTTTAGATTTCACCAGTCTTGATATCCTGTTTCAGCCTATATTTTTCTTGGCTTTGATTTCATTTACTATTTATATTTTATACAATGTTATCATTATCATTAGTTGCTTCAAATAATCCTAGGAATAACACAAGAAATGAATGAATGAGTAAATGCACATGAGCATACAAACTAGCATATAATTAAATCTGTACAAAAAGTCTTACTATGTGACATTTATATATTCCAGAGTAGTCATTTTATCTAACAATTTAAAACAAAAACCTGATTCCCTAGAGTTGGTGACATCATGTTCCCTACCATTTCAGACTTCTCAAAATAGTCATTCGACTGGGCTGCCTTTCTCAGAAATAATAAAGCTGAAAGCTTAAAACATCAGCTCTTTCTCACTTTCTGTCAATCAGTTGATGGACTCCAAGGAAAACTGGAAGAACACAGGAATGTTCTCTTGGGTTCTTTGATTTTTAGTACTCCTAATCCCAAATCAGACTACTCAGAAGTCAAAGCTGTTTCTGAATTTGGGATATGGGAAAGAAACAATAATCCTCCCTTCCCCCAAAATCACCCAAGAAATCTATAAGGAATGGCAGACATAAAAATTAAATTAGGCTCTCAAATTCCCAAGGAGAACAAAAGACCAGTGTTTTTTCAAAGGATAGCTATTCCATGCTTGTATCACTCCCCACATACCAAATATCTTAAGTAACTACATAATTTACTTACTCTATCACCTTAAATGCATGGTATACCTTTCAAATTAGAAACTATTACACTTTATTTGATTCCCCAACACTATTTTCAAAATTATAGTGAGCAACTGCTAAATTAAAATGAGACTTCTAAATCGTATTTTGTCATCAAATACTACAAAAGTACATAGGCATCAATTTCTGTTGGTGTGTTAAATAGTTAATAAAAAGACAAAACCAAACAGTTATGCATAGCATGTCTATATCATTATATATTTCCCTGACAGCAAGATACATGTCATGGATTTTCATTATTATTAAAAGAGGCTGGCAAAGAACTTTTCTGATTAAATACATTTTAATACAATAATTATATAAATGAAAGATGATATAAAATATTCACTGTACCATACTAGAAAATGATACCTGATCAAAATGTAGAATCCCTGTTCAATTAATTTTATTAGATCTAAAATCAGGAATTAAATCCTTGCAAACATGATCAAATGCGATATGAAATATGATTTCAGTTACAGAAAAAGTCTTTATATAATTCTATTATACACAAACGGAGGACAAAAAGGATTTCATTAAGAGTTTTCATGAAGATTTGAATTTCATCTTATGTCATTCAACCATGAGTGAACAAGATAGAGTTATCTAGCAATTTTCTTTCCTAATAATATACCTGTGCTAGGGAACAATAAATGGCAAAGACTATGAATATTTTATAAGTAATAAAATTGAAAGACCCTCACAATATCAAAAAGTATAGATATATGTAATAAAACCAGCTAAAATAAGCTACATATAAATAACCACAGCATAATTAATACTAAATTAAAGAAGCTCTCTGTATAATGCAAGTCTATACCCATCTACACTTCCCTTTCCCCTGCAAATGCTACAATAAAACATGATATTTCGGATTTCTTTTGGGTGTGACTAATTAGCATAATTGCCTAAATTTTCCATTTCATTTTGCATTATTAAATACCTCATACAAAAAAACATTTGAGTATCAACATCTTAATTTGGAGTTAATCAAGTAATTACACTGAAAACAATTTTCTTAAAATATTATAATTAGGCTCTTGACATAAAACTTGAACCAAATGTGAGAATGAATTTTACTAAGTATCTGAACCACCAAGTATATATATTAGATTTCGTTGAACTATGAAGCAAAAGAAAATAATTTCTTAATCAACTTTGAGAACTTTTCTAGAATATTTAGCCTTTACTCTAAAAGATTTCTAGATATATTCTGACAGAGATAACTTTTCCTTAGTCTAAGAACTTATTATTCATATAGCACTTGTAAAGTAAACCAATGATTTTAAAAATTGACAGGTGAGCCACATCTTTTAAATATTAACACTAAGAAACAATTTTCTGCAGAACACTATAATAAAAGAACAAAATTAATAGCATTTAAAATTCCTTTTATTAGGCACCAAATGAAGCAAAGAATCAGAACATTCACAAACTATCTTATGAAAACTTTCACTTAAAATAATGAAAAAAAAAAAACCTACAGTATAGGAGAAAAGGAAGAATTTAATTGATTTGTCAATAGGAAACTTTTAGCAATTTTATTCCTCCCAATTTACAGTTATTATATCAAAGTAGCCATGTATCTTAATATCATCTTTTTATTCTACTGATTATTAAATTTCTCCTCTGTGTTTTCAAACTATGTATCTTCATTAATTTAGTATCATAGTCCAAAGCTTTTTAAATTTTTGATTAACATAGGAATGGCAGTTATCTCTATCAGTTCAGTAAATAGTTAAATCTGAAAATCAAAGAAGGAAAATCCAATTTGTGCAGAAACAATATTTAAACATTTTTCATGTGAACTTGAGTATATCACTTAACCACTTTACTTGCATTTATCATCTCTATCTTGAGTGGCATTCCAGTATTCACAATTACCTTGGAAATGTAGATTTGGAGGTCATCAATTGATGTTTGAATCATGAGAAAAAAGGAAAAAATGTCTACAGATAATATGGATATACAAAGAAAAGGACTGGAGGCCAATAGCTGAAAGCTGAAGCCTGAAGAAGATTAATGATCAATTTTATCATAGCACGTAACCCAATCTATTGTTTTCTTGTTAATCAATTGTTTATTGCAAATGTCTGCCTGTTGAATGTGGTATATGAATATAGTGACTTGTCTAGTACTAGTACTCCAGGATGTCTCTATCTCATGATACATAAAAGATGTTCACAGAGGTTAATTTCATTTCATAAGAAGGCAGAGAAGGGAAGAGGAAGCAAGAGGACATAGGTGGGAAAAACAGAAAAGAGAATGGAAAAAGGAGAAATGGAGAGGAGAAGGAAAGAAAAAGAAAAAAAACTAAATGTTTACTAAGCATCTCTCAAACACTATCTGAGGCTCTATATTGTGCTTTTTCCTTTGCAGACATTCATTTGGTCCTGACAACAATTCTGAGGTGCATATATTAATCACATTTTACAGATGAAGAAACTGAGTGTGATTGCTAAGTTCACGTGTCAACTTGGCCAGGTTATGGTGTCCAGTTGTCTGGCCAAGCAAGCACTTATTTGCCTGATTGTTACTGTGAGGCTATTTCATGGATTATCAGTAAATTGATTGCATCTATGGTAGATTACATCTATAATCAACTGAGGAGATTCCCTTTGACAATGAAAGAAGTCCCGTCCAATCCATTGAAGGCCGCAAAAAGAGAAGTGATAATTTCACCAGTCAGAAGGGAGAATTTCCATCTCTACTTCAGCCAGCCAGCTTCTCCTGAGTAATTCATCAAAAACCTTCATTGGCATTCCCAGCTTGCAGCTTGCCCTACAAAAGTTGGACTTGTCCATCCCCACAGTCGTGTGAGACAATTCTTATTAAAATTTTATAATATTTACATATATACATATATACCTATATATATATATATATATATATATATACACATAGACTCCTGAGTAATACACTGAGGTTCAGGAAGGTAAAAATCTGCCTAAATTTAAGCAATTCAATCCAGCATAATTTCACTCCAATTCCCACATTTTTTCACCCTGTGCTGTGGTTACAAAGAGGGGCTTTGAACAATATTGAGAGAAAGATATCAAAAGTGTAGGAAGAAAACCAGTTACAACTGATTAAAATGAATAAAATAATGGGGTCACACAAATTGACAGAAAGGAGGGTTTTTAAAAGGAGACAATATGAGTATTAAAAGCTGCTAATTGAAGTTTCCATAATTCCAAATTAAAAAGAAAACTGATATTTTAGAAAGAAACTATAGAATAAAATGGTATTTAGGGGTTTTTTCATTCAAATTTAACCATAAAAGCAAACTGGTAATAAAATAAAGTGATTATGGGAAGTAGATATGGCTCAACCAGTTAGGCACCAGCCTACCACATGGGCACCAGCCTACCACATGGGAGGTCCCGGGTTCAGGTCCCGGTGCCTCCTAAAAGAAGATGAGCATATGTCGCCCCTGCCACAAAGAGCTAGAAACTGCCTCTGCCACAACAAGCTAGACACCGCCCCCAGCGCAAGAAGCAGATGTCACAGTCCATGGCGAGCGGATATGGCTCAGGCCACTGGGCACTCACCCTCATGTGGGAGGTCCTGGGTGCCTCCTGGAGAAAGTAAGCAAAAACAATGAGCAGAGAGACGAGAGAACCATCGGGGGTGGGGGGATACAAAGAAAAATAAATCCAAAAAAAAGACGGATTTTTTTTAAAAATTAAGTCATTATAATTGCTATTTTTTTAATTGCTTCATACAAAAATTTAAGTGCAGACTTTAATAGCGTGTGAGAATTCAATAAAAAAATAAAAGCTAGCTTCCAATAGTTAAACTAATAACACTAAATATTTTCTTCTTTAAGAAATTAGTTGGTCTCCCCTATTGATGTCATAAAAGCTCTATTATGGAAGCCCTGAATAAGCTATATGTTAAGTACATACTTCATTTACAAAATATTTTGTATTCTACTATGGCTAAAGGGCAAAAATACTTCAAATACAGAGAAGTGTAGGTTTTTTTTGTTTGTTTGTTTTTTTAAGATTTATTTATTTTTATTTATTTATCCCCCCCTTGCTGCTTATGCTGCTGTGTCCATTCGCTGCGTGTCTTCTCTGTGTCTGCTTATCTCCCCCTTGCTGTGAGGTCTTGTGGCATCAGCCCACGGCACCGCCTGAGCCGGCCTGCCCTCACAAGGAGGCCTCGGGACACGAACCTGGGCCTCCCATATGGTAAACGGGGGCTCTATCCACTGAGCCACACCCGCTTCCCAGAAGTGCAGTTTTGAAACATGCTTATATAACAGATAAAATAATGGTATGCATTTTTGAAAAGAAAAGATGTGTTTAATGAAAAAAATTCAAGACTAAGGAACAAAGACTACTAGAGCAAAAAGCACACACATTAAATCATTATCATTTCTGTGATAATTAACCAAATAATCAAATATCAGCTATATAGAAGAAAATGATAGTTTACTAAGTGCTAGCACTATTCTATGTTCTTTAAAAGTATAAGCTTAGTTATTCCTCACAACAATCCCAAGAGTAGTTAAAACCATTTATGCACATCAGACTATAAGGGTAAAGAAAGTCACAAAACCTGCCTAACATCACACACTTAAGTGGTAGAGCGGGAATTCAAATCCAGGCAGTCTGACTCTACAGTTGGGGCTCTCTCTCTAGAGTAAAGACTATCACAATTACTCATTAGTTATTATCACTATAATTACTAAAGACTTTACCACCATGACAGAATACCAGTCCCACAATTATTTATTTATCAGATGAGAAATATTTGGTGAACGTTAGTTTTTTTTTTTTTTCTTTTTTATTCTTTGTTTTCTATCTGAAAACTAGTTTTAACAATTAAAACATTTAGGAAAAAATTGGAGTGGTATCAATTATAACCTGCCAAAAGGTATTTTACAACTCTCCATCTATGCATTCCCTCTATAAACATTTGCTGAATGTATATCTAGGTACTGTTAGGCACCTACATTTTTAAAAAATAGTTTAATATATGGATACATACAAGTCAAAATGCAGTCAACTTTCAATCAATTGTTAAATCAATTACTTTTGCTCCATTTCCCCCACCAAACCCTAGGGCAGGATGTAAATCTATTTTATCTTTGACTCATCCTTCCCACAAAAGCCCAGTATGTAACGTTCATGTAGCAACTAATCATTAAGCATTTGTTGAATCCCAAATGACAGAATGAATGAATCTGATGATTAACCAGTTTTGTTTGGCTTAATCATGGTAAATAATTCTGACCAACATTGTCATCTCTCTCCTTGTATTACATCCTTTCAGGAGTAGCTCACCCCCTGGCCAATTAGTTTGTGCTAAGAAATCCATAATTAAAAAGACAAATTTGAACAATAAATAAATAAATAAATATCCATCCCAATACCAAATGAAAAGGCTACTTTTCATTTAATTGTTTTGGCCTACACACCACTGCATATGAGTATGAGCACAGATAACAGTTAAAATATAAGCTGAAAAACACTTTGAAATTTTAAGGTTTCTATATTTCCCCGACTCTGAAGAGACAATGGCCTAATAAAAAGAACATCTCTGGTATCTATGCTGACAAACCTGGGATAAGAAATTACTTCACTTGTATGAAACCAATGAAAAAATGACTATTTAAAGGAACTTTGACTTGAATCATTGGAAATGTAAACATAATCATAATCACATCCTAATTTTTCTGTTTTATAAGTAGAAATTATATAGAAATAAATATTACATAGTAATTAGAAATTTATACATCAAATTTACATAAAATAGAACACATACCTGTAAATATACATTAGATAAGAACCAATATAATAATTTGATTAATTAATGGTCTAGTAAGCCACTGAAAGTTCAGCATGATAAAATTCATATCACATAAAAGCTAAACGTTTCATGAAAGCTGAAGTTTATTAATTTATAAAACTGAATATTACTATAAAAATTAACATCTATAACTGACATTATTCCTAGTTTCAGAAACTTAAAAACTGAGTTAAATCTGAACCTATGTAAACTGGTTAGCAAAACCTTTTTATAATGCCTTGCTACTCAATAGCAAAAATGTACAAAAAATTCTAGAAATGCATCCTACACACAAACTCCATGTATACACATAATAATATTAAAAGAATATTCACTGAAGCTGTCATTATAAAAACAAAAGATCAAAACCATGTAAATAAGCATCACGAAGAGATTAAGTAAACAGATTTCATCAATACATAAAATACTATATAATTGTTTAAAATCATTCTCTCTCTCTCTCTCTCTCTCTCTCTCTCTCTCTTTGCCCCTCCACTTTCCCTCATCAATCAGTAATCCACATCCACTGATCCCACTCTGGTCTAAGACACCAATACTTCATACCTGAATTATTACAATAATCTTCAACCAACTAGTCTCTCAGTCTCCACCCTTGCAACCCCTTTATATTCCCAAAAGGTCATAGATTCAATTTTCTATCATGTAAGTCATATTATGTCAGGCCTCTCCTGAAAACCCTCAATGACTTATAATGTCCCTGAGAATTAACATCAAAGTCCTTACAAGGGTCTGCATGACTGTATGATCTAAACATCCACTACTTCTTTAACTGCAACTCCTACTACTCTCTCTCCTTCTACTCCAGTCAAATTGGCTTCCTTGTTGTTGCTCCAATACAAGAAGCATACTCCTGCCTCAGGGCCTTTACATCTGTTCTGCCCGCTGCCTAGATATCCTCCCCTCTACCCCTAGATAGTCCCATCATTTGCTTCCTTAATTCTTTCAGATCTCTGCACTAATGCCACTTCATCAGTGAAGTCTTCCTTGACCATTCTATATATAAAAGCACCCTTCTGCACCCCCTTTATTTTTCTCCACAGAACTTAGCACCACCAAACATATTATATATTTGTTTACTGGTTTATTGTCCGTCTCTTCCAACAAGAGTAAAAGTCCATGAGGGCACAGATTATGTCTGTTTTGTACATAGCTGCATCCAATGGTACTGAATACATAAATGACACTCAAATACTTGTTTGTTGAATGAATAAATGAAAAAGGAGAAGTAGATATACATGTACTACTATAAAATGATACTTTAGATATATTATTAAGTAAAAAATGATACTATACAAAACAGTATCATTGTATGCCACCATTTGTGTAAAAAGAGGAGGCATATAAATATACATTTATGCTTTTATTTACATACAATGCTTTTGTAAAGGTTACCTCTGGAGAAAGGAACTAGGAGACTGAGGAAGGGATACTTAGCCCAATGCACACGTGCATGTACTATTTATTCAAAGAAATTAACTAGAGTTTTGCCTTTAAAAGTAAGAAATACATAAGATACTCCTGCAGAAAAATTTGTAGATGAATACTTAAGAACTCAAAGAGTATCTGCTAACTTACATATAAAACAAAGTAAATCAGAAAAAACTAAAATCATCTTATATTTTTATATTATTTCAAGATATATAAAATAAGTTTATATTGTCACAGAAATCCTGTAAGGCAAGTATATATTCTTTTCCTCCTTTCATGGAAAAGAAAATTCAGAAAGGGTCTCTTTTCAGTGTATTACTGTTTGTTGAGTAAGGCCTAGGATGAACATTTACCTTATGTATTAAAAGAAAGAAAATATATCAAATGATGAAGCAGATAACGCTTCAACAATGTTGTTAATATGATGCCTCAATTGCTATCAGTCCATTTTAGTGTTCTAAGTATAATGAAAATATATCAGACACCATTGTAAAATGGGTAAGTATTGAGTCTAATGACAGAATGTTTAGCCAACAAATCGGGTATTTTGTTGGTTGAAAATCTAACAAAACAGGGTGTTATTGATACTGCTGTTCAACTATGCAGAACTAATTCAGTAAGATATGCAGAGAAAATAAATATATTTCTGTGTTAGCCTAGCAAAAGGGCTTAAACAAAATGGGCAATTTCAGAAACAACAAAGTAAAGTCAATTACCTTATAAACATCTACAAAAAGTGTGGGAACATTATACAGTGCCATCAATTCTAGTTATGCTTGACATATAAGGGAGATTCTATCAATAAAAATTATAATATATTTGGTATAAAGCACATGCTGTAACGAAGTAAAAGGATGGGATTACTCTGGAATAAAAAAGGAATTCCAATTTTTCTATTCAAAAGATATTGACTAAAAAGTTTTGTTCTTACAACCAAATAGATGAAAAACAAACATGAAGGAAGTTATTTTTTAATAAATAAATGTAATAGGAAAGTCTGCCAATGTTTACTTGAAGACTTAAAAATTCTGGTATTTTTGTCATTTTCCCACTATCCTAGGGCAGCCAACAAAGAGTTCACACTCCTAGTTTGCCCCAGAAGGCAGATGCTGCTGCCTTACAGAGCTAGAATTGAAGAACTAGACAAAAATAATCCTTGGATTTATGGAGCACTTAACTCAAAATTCCTTCAGAATTATCAGCACATTTAATCTGACAATATTCCAGTTAAATGAGAAACGAATTATCTTCTAATTCAACACTTTCCAAAGTATGTTGCACTGTGGTCCCTTCGGGATGCTCTTTGAAAGGGGGTGAGGCCAATGTTTTCAGACACTGTATTCCATACTATATTTCCCCTCTTGGGCAGTTGATATTAAAATCTTAGCAAATTCCTGCAGGCAATACAATGGTTACTTTTGGTTTGACCCAGCATGTCCCAAATTCTGTAACTCTCTTCTCCTTGGGACATCTCAACATTCCACAAACAGGTGTTCTGTGGAATACACATACAGAAAAAATAAGAGATTTATTTTAACTTCTCTAATCTAATTGAGCAAATCAATATGACAAAGCTGTCAGACCATTACTCCTTCCAACCCAGCAGAACAAATATTACTAGAGCACAATTAAAAATGCCTTCTGTAAATAATCATGGGCAGACTTCACCTTTTGAAATTATAATGGCCTCAAAGATACTTTCTCTAAATGTACTAAAAGATATATATTCTTAAAATTCATTTTCTTCCTAATAGAGTACTTCCAAGAATTATCACAAAGTTCAAATGAATTTACTCCTATCCAGTAATCTATAAGCTTCAAAGAGAAAAAGTGAAAAGACTAATCTTCCCAATGTTATCATAAGCATTAGAGATCCTCTCTTAAATCGGGGAAAGTACAGTGAATATTTGCAAATCAGGTAACACTATGACTAATGGCTCAAAGGTTAGCCTACCAGAAGACCGAAAAAGCTACTCTGTGAAAAAAAACATTGTTTACAAAATTTCAGGTTTTTATTGTTGCCGCAGACATGAAACAATTATTATTTATTTCCTTATAGGTGTGTCATTAGAGATATTTCACTCTTATTGATTATTCTAATTATATAATTGACAAGAGGAAATAATCGTGACTACAAAAAAAGTTTAAGAATCACTTATTTAACCTATCATATCACCATCAACTGAGTTAACAACCTATCTCCCCAAAGCACTTTATCTTAAATTCTAAAATAATATCTCAAAGATAAGCATACTTTTTCAAAGTTTTAAAATTTAAATGCTTAAAATTTTTATTTTGACCACCTAGAACCTCCTATGCACTTATCCCTACTATTATTTATTTATTTAGAGGTACCAAGGCCAGGGATTTGAACCCAGAACCTCGCACATGGGAAGCAGGCACTCAACCACTGAGCTACACCCACTTCCTATTTATTTTTTAACTATCATTCCCCTCTTGATGTCCTCTCTCCTCCTTGTGTACCTTAAATTCTTTACTCAATCATTATAATCACTCCCTGAATGCACTTTCCCTCCTTTGCCCCTCTCTTCATCATAATTACCAGACAAAACCACAGCCTTAGATAAATTGAATTCTCTGCCTCCTTTGTCTTGTTCCAGGGTGGGTGAACACAGCTGGTAAAAAAAATATAACCATGCTGACCAGTCGCACCTTGAAATCATGATCCCAGTAATGTACAGATTACCTCAGAGTTTATGTTGTATTCTGCAGAACCACAACCACAAGTGGGCCCTTAATGCAATACTCAACAATCATACAGTTTTGCCCTAGTCAATTCACTGTCTCATTCTCCCAGATGATTTCACATCTTCCCCTGTTCTTCAAACCTCTAATACTTCCTCTCCCACATCTTCATTCTCAACCAATCACCTTGACTTCTACTTCACTGGGAACACTGAAGCAATAAGAAGAGAACATCGTCAGAATCCCTATCACCACTCTATCCACCTACCTATCAGCAACTACCATCCTGCCAATAGTAAAGCCAATCCACTTGGGCCCTAGATTCCATCCCTTCTCCCCTATACAAGGAATTTACTCTGGTAACCCCACCCCCCCACACTCCTTTCTTCCCAAATGTTGAATTTTTCCCTTTCTACTGGATCACATCTTTAGCATTTACACAAGATAATTTCTTCATTCTTAAACAAATACATAAATACCCCAACATTCTCAAAGTTTCTGCCCTATTACCTTGTACTCCTTTGCAGAAGTCCTTGGAAAAGTTGTCTATATCACTATATGTAATTCTTCTCTTTCCTTTCTCTCTTTGACCTACCCAAATAAAAAATTTATCCCCACCATTCATTAAAACTGCTTACCAATGACCTCCATGCTGTAACTCCAATGCTCAATTGTCATTTCTCACCTTACTGTATCCATCAACAGCATGTGACACAATCTATTACTACCTCTGCCTTGAATTATTTTCTTCACTTGGCTTCAAAGACACCAAATGCTCAAGGTTTTCCTACTACCTCACTGGTCACTTCTTCTCAGACTCTTTTACTGATTCCTCCTCTTCTCCTAGACCTCCTAGCTTTGAAGTGCCCAGAATTCAGTCCTTGTTCCTCTCTTCTTCTCTACCTAACCTCACTCACTCAATGATCTCACAGAGTCAAACGGCTTTAAATACTATCTGATGCCTACAACTCTCAAATTTATATCTCCAGCCCAAATCATGCTCCAAAACTCCAGGTTCAAATGTCCAAATACTTATTGATTTGTCATTTTGGAAAGACAAACTGAAGTCTTGATTTTCCTCATCAAAGGTGCTCTTGGTGTAGTCTTTCCCATCTTACTAGAAACCAATTCCACTCCTCCAATGATCACACTATAAATCTTGAAGTCAAACTTGAATCCTCTTTCTTTCATGCCTACATATAATCCACAGAAAATCTTATGTGCTCAATCTTCAAAATATATCCAGCATCTAAATACATCTCATCACTTCCAGTGCTTCCATTCTTACTCCAACTGTCATTTTCTATCACTTGATTTAATACAATAGTATCATTCTTCTGTCCTTGTTCTCTTTAAGAATATTTTCAACACAGCTGCCACAGTAACCCATTTAAATCAAAAGTCAGAGCACGGCATTTCTCTGTTATAACCCCTCCCACCTGATGGTTCCCTATTTCACTCAAAGAAAATCAAGATGCTTAACTATGGTCCCCAGGCCTCAAGATTGGCTCCCTCACCTTTCCCTTCACTCAGGCCATCTTGCTGAACCTTGAACATTCCAGATATTCTTACAGTCTTTCCAATGGGTAGGAATCCTCTGGCTGGAATACTCTTTCCCAAAGAATCCTAGCAGCTTACTTCCTCCCTGTTTCAAGTTTTTGTTCAAATGTCACCTTCTCAATGAAGCTTATCCTGCCTTGCATTTAAAATTGTGTCCCCAACCTCTGACACTCTGTACTCCAAATTTTCTACCCTTTTCTGTTTTTCCTCCACAGCACTTACCATTTTCCAATATAAAATATAGTTTACTTATTCATAAACTGCCTTTCGCCATAGAATATAAGCTCTAAAACAGATTTTTTATTAGTTTTACTCACTGATACACCCCTAGCATCTAAAACTGACTGACATAATAGGTGCTCAATAAATAATTGTTGAATGAAGGAATGAAACATACTTATTTTCAGAAAACAGATAATTATGATGCTATATTTAATATATATCATTTTCCCCTCTGTACTTTGGCCAATATTAGACCTAGATGAATAAAAGACATTATAAGGATGTTCTGTCTTGACAGAGATGATTATATTATATGCCTCCACAAATTTTTTAGTTTTGTAAATAATACATGGGCTTTAACTCTCATTGAATTACAGAGGCAAAATAAACATCAATACATCTAAGAACCCTGCCTATACAATCTTAACCCTGAATATACCTCTAAATCACCTTGGAATTTTCATAAGAACACACAATCCCTGGCCCATTTCAGTGGTACACTTCCTTACGGCACTCTTCCACAGAAGCATTCGTCATTGAAGAGTCAGTATTTTGGGTTACACTGCCACTAACTAGGATCATGTAGAATAGTTCATTAACTCTCCTACTGTTAATGTTTAGGCCGAGTTTTCACTATTTTTCATATCATAGTTTAATTTTTAGTTCTTCCAGTTCCTCCAATATTCAACTAAATTTCTCTTGCTGAAATTTTATACCTTTCCCACAGTTCTACCTACTATAAAGAGGGAATACCAACAAAACTGCTTAAGCTGGTTTTAGGCTTTTCTTGTACTGTTATTCATAAAACAGTTCTTACACATTCATTTGGGAAATATCATTTAGAGATTTAATATTCTTATTGTTTTTGAATAAACTGAAAGGGTAATATTCTTATTAATTGAAAAAATATTGAATTATGTAAAGATTTCACTGATATAAGTGGAAGTATTATTGTTTTAAGAACTATGATTGCAAATATTTCCACTTGTTTTTATAAAGCATACTGTAAAATCTCAATTCAAATCAATATTGGGGGCATACTCTCTTTCTAAAATATCACTTTATTAATTTAAGCTACACATATTATAATTTTCCTTTGTAAAATTCCTGAAAGACTCCCTACAGGCACTGTTTCAATGAATAGACAATATATTTATAATTAGAATTTCAACTTTTTACAATAATTTGTATTAAATGAAATACGGTACCGTGCTTTGTAAAAGGTTATAAGATGTTATCACCATTTAATAAATCGGTACAAGAGAAGAACTTTAAGGTGCCAGAAAGCAGTTTGCTCTCCTAAACTGCTCTCTACATTCTCTCTACAAGACTGTTTATTTGAACAAAACTTTTTTTCAATGATTATAAAAGATCAAACTCCAAATGATCACAAATTCATAATCTATAAAATAAGAATTAATCAACTGTCACATATTTAAATTCCAAAGTCTAATTTTTAATCATAGTTATCAAACAAGAATATGCTACCATCTAGTGACTTGAATAATTATCTTTCATTCTGTAATAACAATAATGTCAATATGGGTCATCTGCACACAAAATTACATAAAATAAATTAGATAGCCAGTTTTAACCAAAGCTCAACAAAGACAAGCCATGAAATAACCAACGGCAAGCCCATGTGGAGACTAGGAAATATTATAAACCACACTCACAGACCAAAAGATTTACTAGCTAAAGTTTCCAAAAACCAAGTAAAAGAAAAGAATTTCAGGAGCTCATCTGAAAGACTATACCTGCCAGATAGTTATCAAAAATTATAAAGCAAGAAAGGGAACCTAGTTGGGTCTATGGTACATATAGTAAGATCCTTATTATCTGGTAGGACAGTAAAAGAGAACACAGAATTATAATTTTCAACTTAATGTGTAGATTAATATGGTTCAACTTAACACTTTCACATTTATCATATATTCTAATACAGCCATATTTTTCTGAGACCTTTGAATCCATTTAACAATCAAATTGCACTACTTACAACCACATAAACTAAAAATTACTTAAAAATCAGCTACAATATGACTGACTATAATAGCTCTTCCTTTGAGTTGCATTACGCTATCCAGAGGAAAAGCCAAGGCATAGATCACAGTTTCTCAACCTTGGCACCACTGACATTTTGGCCTAGATAATTTTTTGTTGACAGTTTGAAGAAAGGGGCTGTCCTGTCTATTGTAGGATGTTTAACAGCATAACTAGCCTCTATCCACTATAAGCCAATAGCAACCACCACCTGTAACAACTAAAAATGACTGAAGACATTACCAAATGTCCCCTGGGGGGCAAAACCATCCCCAGGTAAGAACCACCAACACAGACTGAAAGAATAAGAACAAGAACAAGAATGTGAAAGTATTTATTACATACTAGAAATTTTTAAGTAGTTAAAGAAACTATATAAAATAAACTTATATTTCAAGATGGTGGATTGTAGCTTAAGGATCATATTTACTAGCAAAAATACCTTTTATAAATTAAATCAACATTTTGTATTCTGACAATAAACACACCACCAATCTCAGGTAGATAAAATCCTAGTGTTCTTAGAAGAAAAAAAAGTAATAAATAGCTTTTTCTCTTTTTCTTACTTCTATCTTAAGAAAAACACCCTACCTTGCTTGTGTCTCCCAGGAATAAAAATAATTGCAGTCCTTGTTTTTAGTTTTGAAGGGCAAGAGAAGGAGCCTTTTCCTCTGAATCTACAGGTGGCTCCTGTAAATGCTCTCCAGGTGACTTGAGGTGACTGACAAGACTATTTTTCATTTACAAATAAGTATAATAGGACTTGCATATTAATAAGAACAACAATTTGGTATAGCAAACTGGAATTAATTCTTGTATTCACTTACCACCTAGATACCACCCTTTCAAATTTCTCATTAGATTACTCTTTCCCTTACCATAGATGTAACTGATCGTGCATCTTCTTCATAATTTACTACTGGAGGTGGCTCTTTCCCATCATTTTCTTGTACTTTTTGTTCTAGTAGTCCTTTCTGTGCTGCAAACTTTGCCTCAGTGCATCTCAGCTGCTGAACTGACTGTTTCAGTTCTTCAAGTGTCTGTTTTTGGCTCAGGAGAAGCACAATACTAAAAGAGAATAAATTAAATACAAATTAAATACATCTTTAAGAAATAAACTCTTGTTAAAAGAAATAAAGTATATGTATATTATGCTTTTGTTTTCTTTCATTTTCCTCTTTATGTGAAGTTCTTTGACAGCCTGAAAAACTTGAAACTGCTAAATAGACTTCAAGTCTTCTCAACAGTTAAATGTTAGCATTAACAAAATATAAGGAAATGTTTGGAAACAAAAGCCAAATAAATGCATGCAACGACAGATATATGCTATTATATATCTTCCCATAGCATACAGAATTGTGTGGGAGAGAGTGTAGACTATTGTGTGAACTATGGTCCATGCTCAGTGGCAATGCCCCAGGATGGTTTATCAATTGCAATGAATGTGCCACACTTACGAAGGATATTGTTTATGTGGGAGGGTATGGGAGATGTGGGGAGCGGGGCATATGGGAATCCCTATATTTTTTGTGTAACATTTGTGTGATCTAAATATCTTTAAAAAAATAAAAACATATATATTTTTTAAAAAGCCAAATACAAGATGCTTTCAAATATATTATGATCCTATGGCACTCATTTAATTTTATAGTTGAATCATCTAACTCACAGAGCAGAGGTACTTAGGTACAAAAGCCTAGAGCCTAAAATGAGTTAATATGACTCAAGAGAATATTAATTTATTTCAAATCTCAAAGGGAATATTCCTAGAGTCAGATCTGACCTAGGATAAAATAAATCAAATCAAGGTGACAACCTGGGCACCAAGCTGTGTGTATATTAAAGGAGTGTTTATCTGGGGTTAGGGAACACTGTTCTGACAAAGACTGAAGGCCTAAGCAGTGATTGAGGAAATGAACATAAAATAAGCACCCAAGTCTTCCAATATCACCATTAAAAAAACAATAGACTCCTGTTCGTTTTTTTAGTGAACTATTTAGGCTTCATGTTGCCTTATTTTGACTTTTTACTCCTTGGAAGCTGCTTTCAATGGGCATTTCAAACTAATCTACCCACATTAAAGACACAGGAAAATAGGCAGTGAGGGTGGAGGCATCTAGAACTGTGATATGCATTGCTAATAGGAAAGTTATTAACATATAAAAGATAAACGATTATAAATTAGCATCAGCTTCAGTATTGGAGAATAAGGTCAGAAAATGTTACCTTCTTAAATTGAAACTTAAAAGGATCAACATAAACTGAATAAGTGATCATATGCAGAAGTAACCCACCCTAAAAGAGATTTCCTTATAAATAAGCTGCTGATGGATATTATGAAAACTCATTTCTGAATCATAGTAGGCTGGCTACAGACTAAGTAACTGCTGTAAAGAAGGCTGTAATCTCCTCAATCATATTGTAACATATATCAGGTGAGTGCCCTAACAAGTAGAGGATTGAGTGAAGTTTTGGAAAAATAGAACGAATGAATAAGAATTTGTAAGGAAGACCTAGCAAAGTCCAGAAGACAGACCAACTAACTAGTAGAGTTGATGGCAGAAGTAATGGAGAGAGATAGATCATACTCCCAGAGCTCATTATACTGCCCAAATGCTAAGATCATTATGACATAGGGAAAAGAGTGTAATTATACTGAACCCGGACAGATCCTAACTTCATGGCTTAATCATTTTGCTTTTCTGATTTTCAGTTTTATCACTTGAAAAACTATTAATAATAATACTTATTGAGAGGGTTGTTCTGAAATTTCACTGAGATGTTTGAAAAATGATAAGCACACTGCCTACCACAAAGTAGGAATTCAAATGAATGGTAATTATCATCCATATCATCATTGTTCAATAACCTGTGATCTGTGCTATAAATCCATACAGATTTTCTGATTTATTCTGGTCTTCTTATTGTTAACTCCTTTTTAATATAAATAAATTGGATTTTTTATATTTTTATTTACTGGCCTTTGATTTCTCAGAAAAACTCTTGAGGGAAAGATCATTTTTAAAACAATCATTTTTTATGAACTTAAATTTATAAAGGTCAGATCCTGGTGAAGATACCCCCATTATGCACTTAAAGCCTCCTGAAGGCTCCTTCTTTGCATCTCCTAGCTACCAAAATAAAGTGATTCACTATAGTGACAATAGTATAAGAAAAAAAAATTAATTAAACGGTAAGACAGCAAAAATACATTTTCAAATACATCTGCAAGATCAATCAATAAAAGTTGAATGATTTCACAAATGTGGGAAAAATCAACAGGAAAGTACACCTGAATAACACTCTAAAGACAGTACTATTACCAGTATTCTTTTGTGAATAAATTTCATAAACATTAATGGGAAAAAACACAAAAGAATAATAAGAATGAAAGTAAGCTTTGAAAAAATGAAATAGAAATAACCGACCAGGAACAATAATTGCAAAAAAGTAAATAT
>JAQZBX010009977.1:22120-45206 GCA_029593785.1 Cabassous unicinctus
ATCTGAATTCTCCAGGTGGGCCCAGTGTAATCACAAGTGTACTTATAAGGTAGGGTAAGAGAGACAATGTCAGCGAAGGTGATGTGAAAACAGAAACCGAGGGAGAAAAGGCAATTTGATGGCAGGCCTAGGAATAAGGAGAGCCTCTAGAAGCTGTTAATGCAAGGAAACAGATTCTCCTCTAGAGCCTCCAAAACCTCCAGAAGGAACCAGCCCTTACAACACCTTGGTTTTAGGCCCATAACAATCATTTCAGACATCTGACTGCCAGAACTGTAACACAAGAAATTTGTTTCATTTTAAGCCATTAAATTTATGGCAATTTGTTACAGCAGCAATAGGAAATGAATACAAATCTAATAGAGATCAAATCCATTTTAGGCTCTTTAAGCTCATTTAAAGGGACTGAACCAGAAAAGCTGTTACTGTTGGGCAGTAACCAATAATAAGTATAACTATACATTTAGGAAGAAAAAAAAAGTTAAAGAGCTAGCAGCATTATTCAATCAGAAAAAAATGACTGTGAGTTAAATGAAGGAGGTGAATGAATTAGTTTTAGCTTCATAAATACTAAACAAATGAGGAAAGCATTAAACCATTGCAGAAAGTTGTAATTTTAAAAAGGTTTCAAGGCATATATAGGAGATGGTTTAGAGAAAGAGCTATCTTTTTAAAAATGACTTCCCCTGTTGTTTACAATCTCTATGTATTACTATTATTTTACCTTTAGTTTACCCTGGATAATGAATGGGTTTCCAAAATGACACTAAAACATTTCTATAACTAAAAGACTCACTAACACCATGACACAATAACTAGAAGAATCCCCTTTTTCTCATGCTCAATGAGAGCCTGCAGAGTCCTTTACAAGTTCTGACTGTTGCTTTTTTTTTTAAATCTGCTCAGGAGTCCTCTATTCCATGCAGGCACTCTTTCTTTTAAAGACGAGTATTCACTGGTATTTCTGTTCTTATGGCGATTTTAAATAGCTTATTTTCTTTCCCTTTGCTTCTTTCACACAATTGCTTTGCCTGCATGGATTTTGCTGCCATTAGTCATTTGGCCCCTCACAAATTCTGGGTATTTGTGGGGCTATCCCATCATCTAGTATGTTGAACATGCTGTTTGTGTGTTCTTTTTTTTTTTTCCTTTGACATCCTAGTTACTATGCCTGTTTTTGTGAGAGGATTGGAATCAATTTAAAAAACTATTTCACAATGACTCCAGCTCCTAGGAAGATGGAATAGACACACTGTGCAGAAAGAGTTATTATAGCAGGCCTGGGACTGATATCCTTAGTGAGGCCTGCTTGCAGGGTTGACACTTTGGTTGGCATCTAGGAACTTGGCTGTAAAACAGTTCTCTACACTGATATTAAACTTTCCCTAACTGATAAGTTTGACTCCCTGTCCCTAATTGTGTAAAAATTATAATTTGTCTGGTTCCAATATGATAAAGGATTCACTGATTCCAATATGATATTTAATACCAAATTTAATAAGATTTATAATATAAAAAAGATTTTTAAATATAGTTATTAATATAACTTCACAGAAGAGGAAAAAAATGTCTGATTTTGTAATCAGAAAATATGCATTCTAATCCTACTGCTTGCTTTATATAGCTATTTGAATCTCATTCTCAGAGTGAATATGAGGGAAATAAAACTTCCCATACCTATTTCATTGGATTTTAGAGACAGTATGTATGAAATCCTGCAAACTAAAAATTTCTATACAAATATAAAGTCTATAATTATTACTTGGTGTAACCTTTGGCCAATTTGATGTAATTATGAATTCCAAAAATATAATTGGATCATGCTTGTAAACTGATCTGTTAATCTGGGCATGATTAGGTTATGATTAGGGTGTTGAGCCCCACCCCTTGGTGGGTGAGGAATCAAATATAAAAGGCATGGCAAGAACAGTTTTGAGAAGCAGTCTTTTGAGAAGCAGTTTTGATGTTGGAAAGAAGGTCCCAGGAGAAGAGAAGCAAGCCGTTCTCCTGATCGTCTACAGCTGACTTTGTGGAGGAAACAGGAGCTAAGCCCCGAGAGAAACACAGCCCCGGGAAGAGAGGAACCCCAGAAGCCTGAACCCTGGCAAACGATGGCAGCTGTCTTGCTCTAACACGTGGCAATGGACTGTGGTGAGAGAAGAAACTTAATGCTTTATGGCCTGGTAACTGTGGACTTCTATCCCAAATAAATACCCTTTATAAAGACCAACCCATTTTTGGTATTTCACATTAGCACCCCTTTGGCTGACTAATACACTTGGTAATAGCATTGATAACATCAGCTCTTAAAAAAATATTATTTCTTAAGAAAATTAAGAGTCAGGCCTATTTCATTTAAAAATTAAATTTAAATCATCAACATTGTAACCTTGTTCTCATGTATTCCTTAAGAAATTACAGCCACAGTGCTTTAATTATAATTTAGCAAAGTGTCTAAAGACCTTTACAACTATTCATATAAACAAACTTACAGGCAAGTTCTTGACAAATTCTAATAAAAGCAAGAAAATATGTTGTCATAATTTGATTTTTAGGTACATATAGGTACACAATGCCTTATGAAATAGATCATCAAGTCAAATTTTGTGATTCTTAACAAACACATATTTTTTAATGAATACTATTTTCCCATGAACTTGCATTTTAGAGACAAAGGTACTCACTCTCCCATGTGGGAAAAGCACAACAAAAATTATATGAAATACAGTAAGCAACCTTGGGCAACATTTAAGAGGAAAAGTTTCTTGTGAAATATTAACAATAATATTCTAAAACTAAGCACTCAATTAAAAAATTTAGAAGAATTTTTGCAAAAATTTTGACGGCAGTTACTTCATTTTCTTTGAATTTATTTTTTAATTAAAACGTTGGATATCATCATGCCACAGTACCTGGTTATAAGCAGACATCCACATAATTTATAAATGTGCCTGGCCTTATTCTAAAATTCCGTAGGTAGATCTACTCTTCATGGAACACAACAATCGCATGTAGTAAGTATTATGGATAAATGTTTTTAATAATAAGGCTTTGATAAAGTTTTTCTACCATAAAAGGTTTCTATTGCTCAAAACTCCAACAAGTCTATTAGCCTATCTTATTTATAAACAAAACAAATCTAAATACATTTCTATCTATTAACAAAGAACATCCCTTTTATAGAAGAGAAAGACAAACTGATTTTTTTAAAAATACAGGAACTCTGAAATGAAACCTTTGTAATGAAAATATAGGTAATTTAAAGAATAATTTCCTAATGTATTTGGAATCGTGATGGGATTTTTGCATATTATATCATTTCAAGGCTGGGACAGTCATTATAGCTAACATTTATTGAGTGCTTAATATGGCAGACACTATATTAATCACTTCATATGTGTTATTTCATTTATAATTCATATTAACCCCATAAAATAGGCATAATTACCCCCACTTTACAAATAAGAAAACCAAGATACAGGAAAGTTAAGTGACTTGCCCAGGGTTCCACAGCTTGTAAAAGCGGTTCTCTCTATTCCAAAGTCGGTCCTCTTAACCACCATACTATACATGACCTATACAGAACTTGACAGTGAATGACCAATACAAAGGCCATGAATATAAATGGTTGTAGACTAACTCATCTTTAGTGTTTTCCCCAACTTCATTAAAACTTCTTCCCGCTATGCCTATGGGAACACAAGATCCTTTACATGGACTTTCTCACATTCATATGAATTGATTCCTTTGTATACAACACTGTGCCATGTAACATAAGAAACCATAATTTTCTCCTTTCCTCAAAACCCCTAAAGGTTTAGAAGATTCAGACCTCAGCAAAACTTAGGAGTCTGAATTTCTGCTCAGGACTCAGCAGGGTAGGGGATCTGGAAGGACTGGCATTTGAATAATTTAAGTCTAAAGCTCAGGGTTCAATGTTTGATGAATCAGGAAACATAAGGAGACTCTTAGTCACTGCTCAAGTACATTCTGCTATTTTGTGAACTGATCTTGAAACCCAATGCCATTTATGGCATGACTCCATTAAAAAAAATTGTCCGAAGTTCTATTCAGCCAATTAATAAAGCGTACTTGAAAAACAGTTGATTTAAAATTGGTAGACAGTTTTCATATAAAACAGAGATAAATAGAAGTACTTATGATGCTCAAGTGGTATTTTGTTATGATTCATGTATGTGACACCTTTCTGAAGTTGAATGTATGATGTACAGTACCTACCATATCTTGTGAATGGAGCAAACTCACATTATACAACAAGAATGGGGTTTTAAGAAAAGACTATGTACCTCATGCTGCTCCTCAAAGTTTTGATGTTTAAAATATCTTACTAAGGAAAGTATAGTTTCACTTACTGAAAAATCAAGTCTGGGAGGAAAAATAGAAGCCATGCATAAACAAATACATGTTAATTGACACAAAAGCATAGAAACAGGAAAAGTTGAGTGTCCTGACTCCAATGGATGAAGGAAGTGCCTGTGTGGCCAAAAGACACACTATTTCAGCACTTAAAATTCAATAAATATTAGTTTATGCTACTATGTTAAGAGTCAAAGCAATACAGTAACATTTAAACAATGCACTCAATTATTTACTACAAAGCTTAGAATGCAGAAAATACACTTGACCTATTTCAAGGTGCCTGCAAATCCAACCTTTCTCTGGGGAAATCCCCATCCACAGCTGGCATGCCATTAAAATTGCATCTTCTGTATTATATGGCCTCGGCTTTCCTCTCAAACATCTGACTCAGCAACAGCCCATTCACAGATTGACTAAAAACTTTATGAGAAGTTTCTAGCCAATCAGAAAGAAGCTGATCGTGTTAGATTTGCTCGCTTAGTATAAGAAACTTAGAGGGAAGATGAAGTTTAGTGGAATGATGCAGAGCTTGAAAGTCACACAATAATAGGGTTCAGGGCCATTGTGATGGTTAGGCTAATATGCCAACTCGGCCAGGTAATTGTGCCCAGATGTTTGGACAAGTAAGCACTGGGCTAATTGTAATACAAGGACATTTATGGACTTTAGTCACCTGTGAGTTTACTGCATAGATAGCTGATTACGTCTACATCAATCAGGGAGATTGCCCTCAGCAATGAGTGACACTTTATCCAATCAGTTGAATGCCTTAAAAGGGGGAGTGATTTCAGCATTCAGAGAGAATTTCCCAGCTAGTCTTTGGACAGCCAATATCCTGGAAACTCATCAAGGACCTTCATTGGACTTTCATTGGAGCCCCTGGTTTGCAGCCTGCCTGCGGAACCTGGAATTGTGCATCCCCACTGTCACGTGAGAGCCTCTTATAAAATCTCACATTATTGGCAGATATCTCCTGTTGATTCTGTTTCCCTAGAGAACCCTGACTAATAGAGCCATCATGGGCCTTAACACACAAAATATTTGGGGAAGTGGAAACTCTAAGTGAGTTCAGAGAGCCAGGTAGCAGAGAAGTCAGAAAGAAAAAAAAATTGCCATAAGTTCTATACAGCCAATCAATGAAGTATACTTGAGAGAAAAAATCCACTAACAACAAAACAAGTACTTCTGATGCCTAAATGGCAGTTTATATGGTATGTGTATGCAACACTTTACTGATGCTCATTAGATGATGTACCAGAAACTACTACATCAGGTGAGCAGAGCAGAGCTCAAGCTAAACACGAAGAATAGAGTTTTAAGGAATGATTACCTGCTTCATATTCCTCTTCACAGAGAGGATTTTAGAATCAATGGGAGAAAGCTCCCATTCTGGGGGAGGCTCGACTCTGCTGCAGTTCTTGTCATTGAGTTCCATGAAATTCCTTTTAGAGTCATACAATTAAACACCCCCAATTTCTTAGACTAACAGGAATAAATCTCCATTCCTAGCAGCCAAAAAGAGCCTTAAGGGAGCAAACAGGCAAAAATTAAATTCTACATTAGACCCAATTCTAAGCTAGACAGGTGATTTTCCCATTGTTTGTTTTGTTTTGTTTGCCTGTTACTGCTAGATGTTAAGGATGTAATGTTGATTAAATCAGAGACATGGCCCATGTTCTCATACAGCTTAAAGCCTAAAGCAAAAAAGACAGACATTTATCAAAAAGTCAAAAAGTGGGAGTGGGTGTGGCTCAGTGGTTGAGAGCCTGCTTCACTGTATTAGGTCCTGGGTTCAACCCCCTATACCTACTAAAAAAAAAAAAAATCAAAAATGAGTGAAAAACTTACAACTGTGATATGTGCTACAAAGGAGAAGTACTTAGTACTATAAAATAAAGTATAATGGGAGTGGAGGAGTGGGGAAGGGATCAACCTAGACATAGAAGTAAGAGAAGGTTTCCCTGAGGAAGTGATGATTAAGCTAAGATCTGAACGAAAAACAGGCATTAACCAAGTATGATGGGAGGGCATTAAGAGGTAAGATATTCCAGGCAGAGGTAAAGAATGTTGGTGGAGGGCAGGAGAATAGAGCAGGTACAAAAATTGAAAGAAGGCCAATGACTGGAGCAAAAAGAGGGGAAACACTGTAAAAGAAGAGGCTGTAGAAGGAGGCCAGACACATGCAGAACCTTTTAAGCCATTTTAGCATTTCTAATCTATTTCAGAGAAGCAATGAGAAGCTGTGCAGAAAATAATTAACATAGCAGGCCCACCCAACTGCTATCCTTTGCATGGCCTGCTTACAAGAGTGGCACTTGGTTGGCATCTTTGAACTTGGATTTCAGGAGGGTTCCCAGTACCATAAGTGATAAGAGTAGCTAACTGTGCCTAAACTGCCTATATAAACAATGTAGCTTATGTTGAACACCTTCTTCCTTTCTGTCTGGGATTTTGATACATGCCAGGCAGAGGCTGCTTATATGAAAACCCCCAATAATAACCCTGGGCACTTAGCCTCTAATGAGCTTCCCTGGTAGACAACATTTCACATGTGTTGACTGGGGAAATTAAGCACATCCTGTGTAATGCCACTGGGAGAGGACTCTAGAAACTTGCACACGGTTTCCTTCAGATTTCCCCATGCAAGCATTCTCCCCCTTTGCTGATTTTTCTCCATATCCTTTTGCTGTAATAAATCTTAGCCATGAGTACGACTATATGCTGGGTGTTATGAGTCCTAGAGAATTAGTGATTCCGGGGTTGGTCTTCAGGATACCCAAAGCAGACCTGAATAAAATATTTTAAGCTGGAGGGAGATATGATCAGACCTGTATTTCAAAAAGATACCTCTGGCTGAATCTGAAGAGATCAGAGAGGAAACAGCTTAAAGTAAAGCCAGAATAAAAAGGTGAAATAAGGTGAGATAATGGTAGCTTACACTAGGAGGAGGAAAAAAAAAAAAGTGTATGGATGGAGAGAGGTTAGAAGGTAAAATCTATTGACGAAGAGACAGATTAGATATAAGCAATTTGGGAGAAGTAGAATTCCTAATATTTTGTGTGAAATAAGGAATACCCAAAGTTAACTAGGTTGTTCTGTTAAGAATTTTAATTCAGGCTTAGATATAGAAGAATTTACAGTACTACTGAGACATCCAAGGAGGCATATCAAGTACGTCGATAAAGTAATGGGGACAGAAGTCAAATATATGTAGGTTAAGAACTGATTGGGAGCTGAGGAAAGCACTGAGCATAATCACTCTTAGAACACATCTGACTAAGAAAACAGATGGCAAAGGCAGTAGTTGGATGAAAATATAGTGAATAAAGAAGGGTTATTTGTGGTGTAAAGGTAGAGATTAATTTTAGGAGTCAAGACTTAAAGGACAGCACAAGGACCCAGTTGAGAAGGAAAGGTCAACATAACATATAAAATAATATAGTTTCTGGGAAGGTAAGTGGTGATAAGATTCAGAAAACAGGTACAAGAAATGGACTTAGGGCAAGGAACAGTTCCTCTATTGAAATAAGGAATAATTCCTCTATTGAAATAAATAAGAGGTGACAGGATTCAAAAAATAGGTACAAGAAATGGACTTAGGGCAAGGAATAGTTCCTCTATTGAAATAAGGAAAAAGAATGGGTACAAATGTGGGTGGGTGGGTTTGGATGTCTAGTCCCAGAGAATATGGGAGTAGCTACCTAAAGCTTCTAATTTTTCTATGACATAGGTAAGGTCCATATGCTGACTATAACGGGGGAGATTTGGGGATAAGATATTTGAAGGAAGTAGAGAATATTTGAAAAGTTGTATAGAAGATAAGAACAAATACAGACCAGAGAAATGCTACATATTACAAATTCCTTAAGAGTCCTGATAAATCAAGCCATTTATTAAAGTGAGAGTATAACAGCAAGAAATTTATAAGATCTAGTCAGGATTAGAGAAACCATACCAGTAACCACTGCTCGAGATGCAAACACTTACCAAGGACAGATTAGAAATTTTAAATTTTAGATCTGTCAAAACAGAAAAATACCACAATGAAATCAGGAAAAGACAAGATTATATGAAGACAATAGTAGTCAGAGAATCAAGGGAGATGTTTACTGATACAAAGATCAGCAAGACAAACAATTATAGGGCAAAAACAGTACAAAAAAACCTCAGGGGGGATTTTTATAGGTAAAGCAAACTGCCATTTTCTAATTAGCTTGTTTTCTTCCTTCTAACACAACAGAAGCCAATTTCTAGATAATATTGGCCTGCCACTTTAACAAAGGAATTCACAGTGGGTCAAGTTGATACGGATGAGAGAAATTAAAGACAGCTTTTACAGAGGATTTTTGGAAAACCGTTTTAAACTATAATAACTTCAAGACAGAAAAAAAATCACATAATGATACGTATATTATATTTACAAAAGCAGACACTTTTCTAGGGTTCTATAAAGTTACTCAATTATACAAAGTTTTGTATATGACACTTTCAATTCTAGAAATTTTACTTTCATCAGTACTATGTAACTAAAGTACTTCTGTAAATACAGCAATTAAACTTTGCTCCAAACTGGTTTTTTTTACTCACTCAGACTTCTTTTCATAGGCTGTAGAAGATTCTTCAATTCTCTTTTCTAACTCCAGTACAGCCTCCTCTTTGTTTAAAAGCATCTGCTGTGTTTGCATAAGTTCTTCTGCTAAAGTTTTTAACCTAGAATGAACAGTTTCCGCATTATCACTCAACATGTTAATTACACTCATTTTTCATATAAAAAAAACAAAAATATTAATACATTTGAATTTAAATTAACTAAAATTAAATAAAAGTAAAAATTCAGTTTCTTGGTCCCTTTAGCCACATTTCAAGTGCTAAACAGACACATGTGGCTAGTAACTAACTTATAGAACTGCACTAAAGAAAAACTTCAATAATCACAGAAAGTACTGGTGAATAGTGCTGATCCAGAAAGTCTCATTTCACTCAATAAGGAATAAAGAAAAAGAAATAGAAAGTAGAGTCCAAAGAAAAAAGATGAAGAACTAAATAAATGAATGCCTGCCACGTCCCAGAAGAGTGTATAGTGAAAAAAGTATGGTTTCTGCTTTCAGACAAAACGTGTTTACATTCTGACTTTGCCCCTTTTATCTATGAGGCCCTGGGCAACTTGCTTCTCATTAAACCTATTTTCTCATATATAATTTGTGTACAGTAACACCTGTTTCATAGCAGTGTTTTGAGGAGCATATGAGCTAATGTATATATAATGAATAGCACTAGTAGGCATTGAATAAATGGTAAGTACAATTATTTGCATGTTTTCTCATTTAATCTCCACAACAATCCTATTTGGCAAATACTGTAATCTTTTCTTAAGAAAGTAAATTGAGACTTATTCGTGGGGCAATTTAAATGTGTAGTAAGCTTTTTCCATTTCCATATGTTCTAATAATGATTTAGAGATATTTTCTACACAGATTTGAAGATAAACACACAAAATTCATATGTACTCATGGACCAGAATAATTTATGGTTGCATAAAATGCATTTGGTCCTGAATTGAAATATTTCTACCACAAAAGTTCACACAGCTAACATATCCTGTTAAAATGTTTATTTTCAACCTTCAAAGCAAAAAAGTAAAACGTGAAACGCAAAAGACACCCAAAAAAAATAAATAATCTGAGTATATAAAATTTTTAATTTCTTTGAAGTTAAACAGATCATAAGAAAAAGTAAAAAAAGAAAAAAAAAAAAGGGCAAACTGTGAAGAAATATTTGCAGTACAAACTACAAGCAAAAGCCTATGCTGAAAAACATCTCAGGAAAAGCAAAAACCTACTATGAAAATGGACAAAGAACATAATTGGAAAGTTCATCAAGAAAAAAACTCAAATGATCTATAAGAACATGTACAACCTGATCCACAATAAATATCTACAGATTAAATAAGCAGCAAGTTTTTACCTACTAAAATTGACAAATATGAAAAAGAGTGAAAATATCCAATATAGTCAATATTGAAAAAAAATAGAAACACTTATATATTCTTACTGTGGCAAAATTGGCACAAGTGCTTCAGAGGTCAAGTTGGAATTTTATCTAAAATTTTAAGTTGGCCTATTATCTGACCATCTAAAAATCTGTCTTACATACTTGTACAAGGTACACAAAATTTGTCTGTACAAAGATGTTTGTTGCAAAATTGTTTATAAAGCAAAAATCTAGAAAGATTTCAATGCCCACCAACAAGGAAATGACTGAATAAATTTTAATCATTCATGATGTAGAACAGTATACAATGACTAAAAAGAAGGACATATAGACGTATAAGGTTCTTCCAACATATTTTTTTCATTAAAAGACAAGATACAGAAGAATATTCATAGCATGGTTCCATTTACATTCAAATAAATGTATATGTTGATGTATTTATTTATGTGAATGTATTTGTGTGTGAATGTGTAGGAGTAGAATCCGACGACTACAAATCAAACCAATGCTTAACACTCGAAGGGGTATAGTGTTGGGGTAGGGGAGTATTAGGCCAAAATGGGACTGTCATATTTTACACTATATACACCTATATTGCTTGAATCTCTTATAACAAGACTGGATTTAATTTTTTTTTAATTACTAAATAAGTCATCATAAGAGAGACAAACTAAGAGACATAATCAGAAGAACTCAAAATATGGCAATCTAGATTATTTCATTTTTGTTTAGTGACAAGCAACACAATAAATCTCAATAGGTTTTCTGAGGCATTACTATATTACAGCAAAGTATATCAATGATGCTTATAATGATGCTCCAGAATGAAGTATTTAAGTACTAAGTATTTTTTAAGATCAGTATTTTTTTTAGACATATATTTATAAAATATTTGCAACAAATTTAATAAAATGATTTTTTTTTTAATTTGATAGAGATAAGAGCTTCAGTTTATCTAGAAAATCCATTTAGGTGGAATAGTTCAGTTCCTGACTACCAAATAAAGAAGATATAAATATTAAAATTAGAGCTCATTCTCAGGAAAACTATTTTTCAACCCCTGGCTTCAGGTTGCTTATTAAACAATTATAAATAAATAAATAAAATAATTAACATCTTATAATTCTTTGCTCTTTATAAAATTATGGTTAAATATGATCTCACTTAATCCTCGTGAAAGTCTCAAAAACAAAACCTTACCTCAGGATCTGTCCCCACCACCTCTAATACTCCTGTCTGGAACTAACAGGAAAGAATCAGCTTCTCATCACTGCCTTGGCCATGCTACCTCAAAGCTGAATTTAATAAAGAAAGCTCTTTCCCTCTACCATTTTCTTTTCCTCTTTTCAACATTTCCCTTCTTGCCCGCTATACCTTTCCCTTATTTTCTTCCCTTCCTGCTTAATTTCCCAATCACCTGTCTTCTCAACCTTTCTTTCATTTAAACAAGGGCTTACTAAGCACATTCCTCGTGTCAGACACTTTGGTAGACACTAGCCATATAAAAATAAACAGGTTTGGTTATAGAAACTTACATTCTAGAAAAGGAAACACTGACCTTTTTTTCCTCCAACCCTCTCTTTTCTTCTTCCTTCCTCTCTTTGACTATTACTGTATCCTTTCCCTAGTTTCTTCTCAATTCTTCTCACTGTACCATATCCTCTGCTCCATCCTGGAATAAATACATAGTCCCACCAAACTGTAAGATGCAGGCACCATGGCTTACTCTTCATAGTACATCCTTTACAGTGTGTTGCACATAGTAGGTGCTCAACTCAGCCCCTATGTCCTGTTTATCTTACCGGAAACCCACACATTAAGCTTTTCCTGCAATTCCCTAATAACTCTCAATATTCTCCTGATTCCTATCATTCTGAATTATCTAGAAAGGGAAACTCCAAAGAGCTCCATCAGTGTGGGAATGGTGTGATGTATGACTTTCACCCACCAACTAATTTTGTAGCTAAACTGATATAAACCACAACATAAGCTGCGACGTGAGGGAAGCCTTAGCTCTCTATACATGAGTCATTAGGACAGAGATGACTCCCTTCATGTAAAAAAATATATATCAAGCTAATCACGTTGCCTTACCACGTCAGAGTAAGTTGAGAGAAATATTTGTGTTTACAATCCTACATCTTTATTACATTTTTTAAAGTACCTTACGCTGGTGTAAAAAACACCAGCTCTGGAAGCAGACATTAGTTTTTCTAAACTTTCATTTCCTTCTCTAATAAAATGGAAATAAATTTAAAACCTAACATACAGGTTCCTGTGACTATGATCGATATTTTAAAAACTCCTAGTATGCAACTTGAAACATACCATATTCTATATAAATATAACTATTACTATATATTAATCAATTTAATTGACTCCATATAGAATAAGAAACATCTTTCTGAAAAATAAGTTCAGAATTTGTCTTTCACCTTTTAAAAAATATTTTCTGAACTTAGGGAGCAAAAGACTGATATTGTTCCCAAGGCAGGTGTAGGATTGAATATATTTTTAAATAAAAACCAAAAACTGTTTATAATTTTATCATTTATACATTATTCCCAATTAGAAACAATGAAAACTGTGCAATATTGCAAGCATCTACATTAAAGATATAGGAGCTAGTCATGATTAAAAGTAGTATTTCCCTTCACAACAATGTTATTTCTAAGAAAATTAATGCTTTAGAAATGTGATGAATTTTAGTTCTGTGAGAAATTAACATCAGCTTGTATTTCTTTGTTATACTTGGTGAAAATAAGTAAGGACTAACTATGTCTGTTGACACACATATACACACCCATGCATACACTTGTGATGATCTGATGTGAAACAACAGGAGTCTTATTACCACAAATGCAAAAGAAAGCAAAAAACCAGAAATTTTATTATTAATTTACATTGTAAGCATTTCTGCATATTTATCATTCAGAAAAATTCAGGGAAAGTCATTCAATTACGGTGAACATCAGGGTTACCAGAGCTTAATTAAATAGTTGCCCTCCTTTTCAACTTGGTATTTTTATTCTTAAACAGGTTAGAGAAAGAGAAATGAGGTGAATGCCTAAGTCCTGATCCACTGTTGCAATGGGCAAGTATAAGTTACCTTAAAATGCCAAACCCCATTTATGAGAGATCACGGACACATGGCAATTTTAGCAAAGAATACTAAAATCCAAATCTGCTGACTTCCTTCATTAATCATTCAGCCTCCTGAAAAGTATCACTTAAGGCTTTCAATGAGGAATTAAATTTGAGGGATTTTTAAATAAGTTTTTTGAGTACACATTAGCTTATTTGTGAAAAGAGTGAGCTGGTACATATCATTTCGTTCCCTTTCAAATTCCTGTTATGTGCTAAAACAATTTAGTCTAGGAAAAAAAAGAAAAAAAGAAAACCTACAACCAGCTTACCAGTCTAGATTCCTAAAAGGTTGAAAGACACTATATAAATTCAAATAAAGGCCTGGAAGAACTAACAAGGCTTCTGTTCCCTTGCAGGCCTGTTCTGTAAGCATGCTAGAATTTACCATTTTTTACGTTTAGAAATCAAGGCCTAAGAAAGAAGGAAACGAGACAAGAATTTAAAAAAGAGATCAGAGGGAAAGGAATCATAATACTAATTTTCTCTTCTATTCTAGTCCCTATCATGTCAAAAATATAAAACTATTTTTGAAGGCTTTAGCTTTTGACAGCCTTAACACAGAGAAAGCATAAATGAGCTTTAAATGAAAAAATTGAGTAAAAGTATGTTTTTGAAACGAAAACTTCAAAATATTCTCAAATCTCTATATATCCCTGATTGCAAATTCAAAGCAAAAAAGACCAATGAATTAGAAGAATGTAATTATATGGGGAAAGTATTTTCCTTTTTTTTTTTTTTTTTTTAAACCACAAGCCCTCCCAAATGAACAGGAGTGGGGTGAATTAAGTAAAGAGAAAAACATGCTAGTAATTACAGTGTATGTATAGATGACATAATGTAAGAAAAGTTTGTAAATTTTAAAGCACTATCATGTATGTTTTGTATACAAATACAATAGTAACAGTTCAAATGGCTTATTGCTTATACCTTTCAATTAAATATAATGGTATATGTACCACTTTGGCAGTTTGATATAGTTATGAATTCCAAAAATAGATATTGGATTATGCTTGTAAACTGGTCTGTTCATCTGGGCATGATTAAGTTATGATTAGGGCATTGATTGGGCCACATCAGTAAGGTATTGAGCCCCACCCCTTAGTGGGTGGGGAATCAAAGATAAAAGGCATGGCAAAGGACAGAGTTGGAGCAGTTCTGATGTTGGGAGTCTTGAGCTGGAGCCCCAGGAAGAGAGCTTGGTCGTGAGGAAGGAAAAAAGGCCCCGGAAAAAGAGATGAGCCGTTCACCTGAGAGTCTACAGCTGGCCTTGTGCAGAGAAGCAAAGGCTAGAGAGCCTCAAAGTCTATAGCTGACCTTGTGGAGGAATTAGAGGAGTTGAGCATGGAGAGAAAAGGAGCCCCGGGAAGAGAGGAACCCAAGAAGCCTGAACCCTGGCAAACATCGGCAGCTGTCTTGCTCCAACATGTGGCAATGGACTTTGGTGAGGGAAGAAACTTACGCTTTATGGCCTGATAACTGTGGACTTCTACCCCAAATAAACATTCTTTATAAAAACCAACCAATTTCTGGTATTTTGCATCAGCACCCCTTTGGCTGACTAATACAGTATACTTGATTAGGATGAAAACTGTTAATTGTCATAAAATAATACTGTATGAAAAAGGAAAAAAACACCCACAAAGCTGACATACTATTTAAAATCTATTAAGAGCCAGTTTTAAGCACTTTATATATAAGCACTAAAATTCATATAATTCTTACAACACTATTATTATCTCCATTTTACATTAGGAACTAAGGCAAAGAGAGGTCAATTATCTTACCCAAGGTCATGGAGCTGGTAAGCATGCTACATATATTAAACCCAGGCAGATTAGATCTCACCATTAACAACTACAGAGAACATCTTAGTAATTCAATCGCAAAGAATTTATCCTCTACATATGCTTCTACAAGTGCACAAAGATGTAAATATAAGATGTTATTGCAACACAGCTTATAATCACAATAACAAAAGGCGAACTTATTATGAGGCTAATAAAGCTTAACTTTCAGGTCTCTCACTTGCATGATCCCTTCTAAGGCAATGTATTTAATTTTATATTCTAATTTTGTATATTTTTTCATAAAGATGCCCCCCGCCACAATTTTATAAGCTCCAGAGCCTACAAAACCTGGATCCACCCCGGCAGTAGGGAAAAATCTGGAAATTAACCTAAAAGTATATCAATAAATAACCATTTCAATAAATCATGTTACATACAAACAGTAAAACACTGCCATTCAATTATTAATCACCATCAAGAAGATTTCATATGTTAAGAGAGTGATGCAGAAGAGTATGCATAGAATAATCACAATTATGTAAAGAAAACAATGTATAGGGGAGCAGATATAGCTCAAGGGGTTGAACACTTGCTTCCTATGTACAAGGTCCCAGGTTCCATCACCAGTACTTCCCAACAACAAAGACAAACAAATGTAAAAACAACTCTCACTGGGGAGCGGATATAGCTCAGTGGGTGAGCACCTGCTTCCCATGTACGAGATCCTGGGTTCAATCCCTGGTACCTCCTTAAAAAAAAAAAGAAAAGAAAAAAGAAAACAATTTATAAACATGTATATGTTTATATACAAATTCTAAAAGATTCATAATTTTTTTCACCAATTAACCTGAGAAAGTGGAAATGGGGGTCTACAAGAATAAGAGGAAGAACTCTGATTTTCATTGTATATTTTTTTCTAAGATTTTCCAGATTTTATCATCTGCACACATTGGCTGATACAACAGTTTTTATATCGGCAAACCATTACTTATCACTGATTATCATTATCTAAATCTCACAGTACTCTTACAGAGTGATAAAAGACTTGTCAAACAAGTCACCCTAACAACTTTTATTTCTTACATGAAATTTCCAATTCTGCAACCTTAATTTTGGCATTTGTATTAATGAAAAACAAATGGAGGGGAGGGACAAGATGGCGGCTGAGTAAGGAGCTCCAAGAATTGGCTCATCCTACAGGACAGTTAGTAATCACCCAGAGCTACCTAAAGTACCTGTTTGGAGGGCCCAGGACACCAGAAGACCATCCTGACCATAGTAATAATAGTCTGGTGATAATATCTCACAATCTATAACAAATGTTCCACAATGGTGTGCTATGTTGGTGAAGGGTTGTTTTAAGGGAATTCTACACATGTACATGATTGTTTTGCAAATTTACAATTTCTGGAATAAAAATATATATATTTTTTTAATTTAAAAAAAAGGAGCTCCAGGAAGATTGCATTGGAAGAGGCAGGCAGGGCTCAACTCTCTCACAAAAACAACAAAAGCAGTCTGAGGGACCTGGTTTGGGGGCCAGCACACCAGGACAGCACTGCGCAAATCCCAGGAGGGTAAGGGACAGAGAGACAAAGAACCCGAGAAAACAAAAGTGAGTTACTAAACCTCCGCAGTGGCTGGGAAGATTTTCCATTCCCCACACTCAAGACATTAAGCCAGGATAAAACCCTTGCCTCATGGCAGACAACTGAGAGGGAAAGAGACGTCTTCCTCCCTGTCAGCTATTACAAGGAAAAAGGGAAGGTGAGTCAGAGGGCTTCTCTTCAATGAATTCAGCCAGTGAGGTCCACTTTGAATCTCAGCTCTGGCCAAAAGAGAAACATGGACAGCAGAGGTTGAAAGAAACACCTCTGTGAAGAGGTTCACCAGAGAGTGCCATCTGCTGGCAGGCCAGGAAATCGCAAGGAGAAAAACGACTTTCAGGTCTCTCTTTAGCCTCACCCCTGGGAAAATCTGTGCCCTATTAGTGAGTTAGTTCTTGGCCTGGTTTTGTTAACTGAGGTTGGACAATTTTAAAGACATAGATTAAGTTGAACCAAAAATTCAAGAAGAGCTGTGGAAAAAAAAAAAAAAAAAAACACTAGGCAAGAGAGAGAAATTGACCATCAGAGTAAATTTACCAACATATTCAGATACCTAGACATCAGCAAAAAATTACAAGCCATGCTAGGAAAGAGGAGGAGAGAGCCCAGCAAAAGGAACAAAATATCCTAGAAGATTCAGAACTTAAGACAACTAATCAATGATAATCACACAAATCTCCTAAATCAATGCAAAGATTTGAAGGAAAATATGACTAAAGAGATAAAGGATATTAAGAAGACATTGTGAGAATAAAGAAAAAGTTGAAAGCCTGCAAAGAAATGTAACAGAGCTTATAGGAATTAAAGACACAATGGATGGGACTAAAAATATATTAGAGGCATACAAGGATGTACTGTGTTGATAATGGGGGAGTATGGAAAAAGCGTGCCAAATGTAAGATATGGACCATGGTTAGTGGCAATAGTCTGATGATATTATCTCATAAAATGTAACAAATGTTCCACCGTGGTGTGGTGTGTTGATAGAGTGGTGGTGTATGGGCATTCTGCAAATAGGCATGATTGTTTTGTAAGTTCACAACATCCTTAATAAAAATATATTTTAAAAAATAATAGTAGAGTGGGTTGGGGAAAAATACATCAAATGTAAGATATAGTTAGTAGTAAGATCTTGATGATATTCTTTCATAATTTGTAACAAATGTTTCATAACAATGCAAGGTGTTGGTGGTGGGTTGATGTATGGGACCACAGTATGATGTTATGCATGTTTGATTTATACATTCACAACTTTTACTATACACTTATTGTATATGTATGTTCATGTATAAATGATATAAAATAATAACAATAGGGTGAGTTGGGGGAAAAATACACCAAATGTAAGATACTTTGATATTAATAATATTTTGAGGATGCTCTATCATCATTAGTTAAAAATGTTTCACAACAACCAAGGGATTGGTGGTAGGGTGAGTTATGAGAGCCCTTTATGATGTTATGTATGTTTGTTTTGTAAGTTCACAACTATTACTATACACTTACTGTTTATGTATGTTTATGTATGAGTGATATACTTCAATAAATAAAGAGTATTTAATATATAATATATATATATATTAGAGGCATAAAACAGCCTTTGAATTGGTGGAGAACAGAATTAGTGAATTGGAGGACAGAGCATCTGAACTTGAAAAGACAGGAGAATGAAAGAGAAAAGAATGGACAAAATGGAACAGAATCTCAGGGAACTGAATGACAATGTGAAACACACAAACACACACATTATCAGTGTCCCAGAAGGAGAAGAGAATAGAACAGGGGCAGAAAGAATATTTGAGGAAATAATGACCAAAAACTTCCCAACTTTTATGAAAGACATAAATATGAATATCCAAGAAGGACAAGGCACCCCAAACACAATAAATGTGAAAAGACCTACTCCAAGACACCTACTATTCAGAATGACAAATATCAGAAATAAAGAAAGGATTGTGGAAGAAGCAAGAGAAAAGCAAAGCATCATATACAAGGAAACATCAATAAGAATAAGTGGCGACCTCTCATCAGAAACCACGGAGGACAGAAGAAAGTAGTATGATGTATTTAAGGTACAGAAACAGAAAAACTGCCAGCCACAAATTCTGTCTCTGGCAAAACTGTCCTTCAAAAATGAGGGTGGATCTGGCATTAAAAGGGGATGGGGAAGACACGGGAATCTCTTCTCCAGGAAAATAGCTAGAAGACAGGCTGAAACAGGCCCTAAAAAGATCTTCTAGGGTTTAGGACAGCAGGTGAAGGCTGCACACCACCCAGAGTAGAGAGGGACAAAAGAGGGAAATCTTTTTCCAACAGTGAGTTGGAACCAGCAGCGGCTGCTACTGCTGGCACCCTCCCCCACACTCTTTAGAATTCTCAGGCCTCTGGGCCTGCGACTACAGACAAAGGGGGGTCCAGGGATCTACCATCCCAGAAAAGGGGAGAGAGACAGACACAGCCTAAGGCTAACTCAGGTTCTGACCCACAAATTTGGGCTGCAGAGCACCATGGGCCCTTCCAGGCCAGGTGGGACCACACGGTGGTTTGCCCTGGGAGCCTAGAAAGCACTGGAGAAATCCCACCCTCGCAATCTCCCTCTCTTCTAGCCTGGACTAATTGTTGAGGACTCCACAGGAGAGGGGAGAGAGAGCCTGGGGATGACTCAGGCTAACTCGGCTTTTGACTCTTTTGACTCCCAGGTTTGGTCTGCCCTGTCCCGAGAGCCCTTCCAGGCCAGGTGGGGCTGCGCCATTGTTTGCCTTGGAGCCTGCAAGGGGCTAAAGATATACAACCCTCCCAATCTCCTCCTCTACTAACAGGGACTGATTGTTGAGGACTCAGAGGGGAGTGGAAATATTTCCTAGCTGGGAAAAGGGAGGGGGCTGCCAGAGAAGACTGGAGAACTGTCTCAGAAAGTTTGAATTACAAGGTTCTTAGCCCCCAGAGAGGAAGCGCTATCACATTGATCTGATCTGTGTCACAACAAATACACTCCAAGAAGGCATTGAATTGAGAGCTGCCAAAGAGCGCCATCTCCTGGCACACCAAGGAAGTGCACATAAGAAAATTAAAAATAAGTAGGAGAGGCTTTTCCAGGCCTCTATAGTCTCCCTGCCCAAGGCCCTAGGAAGTGACTCTACAACCAAGTACTGGGTCCAGTACCCAGTTTTGAGCAACCAGCAGGACAATCCTAACAATCCAGGTTCAGCCAAAAATCAAAGAGATGTGGTAACTCACAGCCTCCTGCTACTAAAGCCCTATAAAAGAGAAAGAGATTGCGCATCTGAGTAAACTACATCCTAACCAGATGCATAATAATCAGCAAAAAATTACGAGCCATACTAAGAAAATAGAAGACATGGCCCAAGAAAAGGAATACATCAAAGTCCCAGAAGAGATGCAGAATTTGAGAGAACTAATCAGCGAGATGAGCACAAATTTCCAAAATCAAATTAATGAGATAAAAAACAATATAGTTAAAGAGATAAATGACATCAAGAAGACATTGAGCGAACACAAAGAAGAATTTGAAATCCTGAACAGAAAAGTAACGGAGTTCATGGAAATGAAAGACACAATAGGTAAGGTCAAAAACACATTTGAGGGGAAGCAGGAGTGGCTCAGTCGATAGAGCCCCCGTTTACCAAATGGGAGGCCCCAGGTTCGCTTCCCAGGGCCTCCTTGTGAGGGCAGGCCGGCCCGCGCAGCCTAGTGGGCTGATGCAGCAAGCCCTCACAACAGGAAGCGGGTGTGGCTCAACCGGTAAAGCCCCCGTTTACCATGTATGAGGCCCCGGGATAACTTCCCGGGGCCTCCTTGTGAGAACAGGCCGGCCCGCGCGGCACGAGGGGCTGATGCAGCAGGACCTCACAGCGAGGGGAAGATAAGCAGACATGGAGAAGACACACAGCGAATGGACACAGCAAGCACAAGCAGCAAGGCGGGGATAAATAAATAAATAAATAAATAAATCTTTAAAAAAAAACACATTTGAGGTACACAACAGCAGACTCGAAATGACAGAAGAAAGAATTAAGTGATACCAAAAACAGAGCAGCTAAAATTGAAGAGAGAAAAGAACAGAGAGAGGAAAGAATGAAAAAAATTGAGCAGGGGCTCAGAGAGTTGAATGACAACGCAAAACGCAATAACATACGTGTCATGGTAGTTCCAGAAGGGGAAGAGAAGGGAAAAGGGGCAGAAAGAGTATTTGAGGAAATAATAGCTGAAAATTTCCCAACTCTCATGAAAGAAATGAACTTACATGTCCAAGAAGCACACCATACCCTAATCAGAATAAATCGAAATAGACCTACGCCAAGACACATACTACTCAGAATGTCAAATGTCAAAGATGAAGAGAAAATTCTCAGAGCAGCAAGACAGAAGCAAACGATCATGTACAAGGGATGTCCAGGAAGACTTAGTGCAGATTTCTCTTTAGTAACCATGGAGGCGAGAAGACAGTGGTATGATACAATTAGGAAACTGAAAGAGAAAAACTGCCAGCCAAGAATTCCTTATCCAGCAAAACTGCCCTTCAAATATGAAGGTGAGTATAAAATATTCACAAACAAACTGAAACTAAGAGCGTTTGCAAAAAAGAATCCATCCTTGCAGGAAATATTAAAGGAAGCCTTAGAACCTGAAAGAAAAAGACAGGAGAGAGAGGCTTGGAGAAGAGTATAGAAGAAAGAATAGCAGAAAGGATAACCAAAAGAGTAAAAAGACAGACAAAAACAAGATGACATATGAAAACCAAAGAATAAAATGGAGGAAGTAAATAGTACATTTACAGTAATATCATTGAATGTGAATGGATTAAACTCCCCAATCAAAAGATCCAGGCTGATAGAGCGGATAAAAAAACATGAGCCACCCATATGCTGCTTACCAGAAACTGACCTTAGACCCAGGGAGACAAACCGGTTGAAAGTGAAAGGTTGGAAAAAGATACTCCATGCGAATAGTAACCAGAAAAGAGCAGGGGTAGCTATACTAATATCAGACAAAACAGACTTTAAATGCAAAAAAAGTTTTAAGAGATACAGAAGGCCATTATATATTAATAAAAGGGACGCTCCACCAGGAAGATGTAACAGTCATAAATATCTATGCACCCAACCAGAGAGCCCCAAAATATATGAGACAAACTCTGGCAAAACTGAAGGGAGAAATAGACATTTCTACAATAATCGTTGGAGACTTCAACACCCCACTCACATCATTAGATGGAACAACTTGACAGAAGATCAACAAGGAAACAGAGAACTTGAACAATATGATAAACAAGTTAGATCTAACAGACATATACAGAACACTGCATCCAAACTCAGGTTATACATTCTTCTCAAGTGCCCATGGATCTTTCTCCAGGATAGACCACATGTTAGGTCACAATTCAGCTCTCAATAAATATAAAAAGATTGAAATTATACAAGGCACCTTCTCAGATCATAATGGAATGAAACTAGAAATCAATAAGACAGGAAAAAAGTAAATTCACTAATGTGAGGAGACTGAACAACACACTCCTAAATAATCGGTAGGTCAAAGAAGAAATTGCAAGTGAAATCAGTAAATATATTGAGACAAATGAAAATGAGAACACAACATATCAAAACTTATGGGATACAGCGAAGGCAGTCTTGAGAGGGAAATTTATAGCCCTAAATGCCTATATTAAAAAACTAGAAAGAGCTAAACTCAAAGATTTAACTGAACGACTAGAGAAACCAGAAAAAGAACAGCCAACCAATCCCAAAGCAAGCAGAAAAAAAGAAATAATAAAGATTAGAGCAGAAATAAATGAAAATGAGAACAGAAAAACAATAGAGAAAATCAACAAAACCAAAAGCTGGTTCTTTGAGAAGTTGAATAAAATTGATAAACCCCTCACTAAACTAACAAAGAAAAAAAGAGAGAAGATGCAAATAAACACAATCAGAAATGAAAGGGGGTAAGTTACAAATGAACTCACAGAAATAAAAAGAATCATAAGAGGATATTATGAGAAACTATATGCCAACAAACTAGACAACCTAGATGAAATGGACAAATTTCTAGAAACACACAACCAACCTACACTGACGCTACAAGAAATACAAGAACTTAACAAACCAATCACAATTAAGGAGATTGAATCCGTCATCAAAAATCTCCCAGCAAAGAAAA
>JAQZBX010009978.1:0-45106 GCA_029593785.1 Cabassous unicinctus
TTATTTATCCCCCCCTTGCTGCTTGTGCTGCTGTGTCCATTCGCTGCGTGTCTTCTCCGTGTCTGCTCTTCTCCCCCTTGCTGTGAGGTCTTGCCACATCAGCCCACGGCGCCGCGCGAGCCGGCCTGCCCTCACAATGAGGCGCCGGGAAGCGAACCCGGGGCCTCTCATATGGTAAATGGGTGCTCTATCCATTGCGCCACACCCGCTTCCTGCGGTGAAGTTGCTGCATCAGCCCACCGCACCGCCCAGGCCGGCGTGCCCTCACAAGGAGGCCTCGGGACGCGAACCCGGGCCTCCCACATGGTAAACGGGGCCTCCATCCACTGAGCCACACCCGCTTCCCTTCCCATCTCTTTTATATCTCAAGTTTGGAGTCACACAATTTTGCCTTTCATTATCTGTCATCCATATCTGAGGCAAGTCTGAGATTAGGGATTAACACGCCCTCCTGAGGCGCTGGCGTCCCTTGTGTCTGGGAGTATGCTGCAGCCTCCACTGCATGGTGCTGAAATGAGATCATGTACAAGGTACATGAGCAGGAGGTCTGTGACTAGGGTGTAAGCTTGCTTCAGAAGTCTCGAATATCTGCTAAAATAAGCCTTCTGACAACCTTCTGTCAGTATTTCCCTTCCCCTCCGGTTTGAATGCTTTTTCTGACTGGACACCTGGTAGACCTTCCAGTGGCTAAAATCAGGGTGCAGATGGTTTATGCCCAAGGAGAGCACCTATTGGTGACTAGGCTCTCTGGACTGCACAGCAAGACTTAAGGACAACACCCACCGGGACGCACTGGAGATGCCCAGCTTCTGAGGGAGGGTCTCGGACATCAGACCTGGGAACAGAGTGTTAGAAACCATGGCTTCTTCTCCCTCCTCATCCCGGGATAGACCTCTGTCCTTTGAGGAGACCTTGAATGAGTTATTTCAGGGAAAGGCTGTGAACTTGTTAGCAAAGCAGTTGGGGCTCTGCTCACCTCCCATCCAAGAAACACCTGTCCTTCTATAGCTTCTCATCAATCACTTTCCTATTTCCCCACAGGCTAAATGCAGCCCCCTTCAGGTTCCAGGTCCCGTCAGCTTTTTATTCCCCTTGGTTTCACTTGGGGTGACAGGCCCTAGTCTCCTGAAGGGAGGAATCGCACACGTAATGAAGAAGTACTGCCTGATGGCCAGCAGGAGTCGTGGCCACCACTGTCCATCCAGTCATGGCAAAGATCAAGCTTCTGAACGCCTGATGTTTCATAGCTCTACCATGTTATTCTGAAGGTCTCAGGCTGGATTTGGGGCAGGAGCTTTGGCTCTTGTCCCACCCCAGTGCTCGCTGTTCCTTTGCCTTGACTTCTGCCACAGGCACAGGGATAAGCTGATCCTTCAGGAATAGGCCCCCTTCTCCTTAGGTATCTTGAGGCTAACAGCAGGCATTCTGTTCGTGGGGCCAGAGCTTGATCATCTCAGCCACTGTGGGCCACATGTGTCTCCTGATTCTGAGTGAATGAGTCATTACAAGTACATCTTCCTGAGCTGCCCAATGTTGGAGACAGGCAACTAACTTTGGGCTGCTGTGTATTTCTGACATCCTCAGGATCCCCGTGGATGTGGTCTGAAGTATTCTGGACCCACGTTGTCAAGAAGCATCACACGCAGTGGTGATTAGAGGGATTCCTCGGATAAATGGTCTTTTATAACTTGCACACACAATGAGGTATCCCAGGCCTTTGTAGATGAGCTTCCTTGTTGGGTCGTATGTTGAGCACTTGCCCTGTGCCAGGTTTCTTTCTAGACCTGAGGACTGAGTGACTAGAGTGGAATTTCTGTGGAGTCACAGAACTCTGCCTAGTGTGTGGCACTCCTTTGCCTCTTCCGGGATTTCTCCCTCCCCATCTTGTTAAAATCATCCCCTCAGGTTGAAATCATGCCCTGGAGAGTGGAGTCAGCTGCTCAGGCATCTTTATTCCCTGAATCGAACCCTGAGCGGCCTTGTGTAGGAGATTCTGAGTGACTCTTGTCAGGATGGTTCTCTGGCATGCATTTGCCTTTAGCCTAATAAGACTTAGCTCCCAGAGCTCACAGCCATAAATAGATTGTTGTGACTGGCTCAGACTTTAAATGTGGCCTCACAAGTCAGGAAGTGGCTTCCTGGCCTCTGGTCCTGGGCCTCACTGCTGGGTCCCTTTGTGGAGTCCCCCTATTAGGCCTTCCCCCTCCACAGAGAATAGTGTTCATCTCAGGTCATGTTTTCTGTGGAGGGAAAAGCTAGCAATGGTTGATCCTGCTGCTCTCTCAGCCATGTTCACCTCTCCATTTGGAAAGGACATCAAGGAACCTGGGTCTTGGCTCAGTCTCTGACACCAGTCTCTTAGGCAGCTGGCCACAAGGTGGGCTGGGAACAGAGTGAATGCAGAGGGGTCGCTTGTCTAGGGAAGCCCTGATATTCTGCGGGACCCGCTTTTTGGGAAGTTGGCATTGAAATGATCTAGGCACAGTTATTTCTACTATGTAGATGAGGATGAGGCTGAAAGTTAAATTATCACTCCAAGATTGTACACCTAGTATATAACTCAGCAAGGATTTAAGTGAATATTAATTTTCACATATAAATGCCTACTAGAGTCATTTAGATAGCTCCATTAGGTTCCAAATGAATTCTATAAAATCCTGGGTCCTGACCCCACTGAAACTCCAGGAAAGCCTGGATTTTGGTAAGTATACCTTAGCGCAAGTTAACTCTGGGCATGAGACGGAGTGCCCTGGACTGGTGTGATGCAGGATGGTCCCAGAGAGTGGCGCCGGCTTCTTTTCATGATTGGAAAACAGCCCACACTCTCTGTGAAGAAAACCTTTCAAGGTCATCTCAGGATCAGGGTCTCTAATTAATTACTAAGGCCCCAGGAGCCTTAGTCTCCTGAGGGCTTGTTCTGGAGAATCTATAGAGAGAGCAGCATTGTCCACTCTCCCCACATGGGGATTCTTGGTTGGAGAAGCACAAGGGCTGCCACTCACTGCCTCCCTTCCACCCCACCCCACTTGCTTCCGGGAGTGGCTGCTGCCAGCCTTGTTAAGAGGCATTGGTCATGTATTCTTGACTCCAAAACCTGTCCTGGGACTTCTAAACTTTGCTTATTTAATGACAGAATCCCCTATCCTTCCCGATGGAGGGCCAGGTTATTATTCCATCAATCCAACCATTTTAAAGAAAAGGCACTAAACAGTTGTGAGCTCTGAAACCTGAGCCTCACTGTATTGAATATATTTGCTGCTGCTGATCGGGAGTGTGGGGGAAAGAGCTCTGATCTCGGGTTATTCTGAGGCCCTTTCCTGTGCTTCTTCCTTTCTGCCCTCCCTATCTTTCTCCTGGAACATTCTCTTCCTGAACACTTAAGACCCCTTGGCCTTAGCTCCCTTCAGGCTGGCAGGAGACCCGCTTCATGACCCTGGCCACACCTGCTTCTTGTTCTAAGGGAATGGTTTACCCTGGGTGGGTGGGTGAGTGGTTAATTATGACTTTCCAGAGCCGGCGAGGTTTGAGAATGCCTTGTTGCTCTAACCCTCTCCAGACCTGAAGCCCTACAGAGAGGCAGCTTCTCCAGCTACAGGGGATGGAGGGACCTGTGTATTTCTCCCCACTCCGACATGGGATCTGGAGACTCTTCTCTCAGATGGGTTTATCCATCCTGTGTGCCATGCTGGGACTGAGGGTTCTGCCCGAGGGAGAGAATCCCCAGTACAAGGGCTGTGGTTGTGCAGTGCAGTGGCAGCTGAGGTAGCAGAGCTCTCTCGTGGGTGGAACTCACTCAGGTTGGGCCTCTTTATGGTCCTAACCCTCCCCTGCCTTTTCACATTGCCACAGAGGCAGAACTTCCCCTGTGTCCTCCTGACAGGGAGCGTTATGGTGGGAAATGGGGAAGGGTCTCGTGGGGTGGGGAGGGATGATTCAGGGTTTGGGTGGATGGTGTTCAAATGAGTTCACAGGGGCTAAGAAAGGTGTGGGCTCCCTTCCAAAGACAGCTTGGGAATTAGGAGTTTTCAAACAAGGATTTTCTGTGACTGGCATTAGAAATGATTACTATCTATGACTGGAAAACTATTTTGGTTTGAAATGTCAAGAATCATCCTTATTTATTACTTGAGAAGGACCTCAAATATGGGAAAAGGGACTCTTTGTACCCTTCAACACATCTGTCTTTTGCTTGGAGTGTTGCTAAAGGATTCGCCTTGGAATATGCTGGAGCAGAGTGGTGCTGGTGAGAGATGTAGAACCTGTGGGCTTCGAAATGGCCTTTCCTTCTGGAAGTCAGGGAGAAGTGTTGGGATAAACTCCATGGTGAACCCAGCTAAGCAATATTCATGGACACAGGCAGAAACCGGGGATTACTAACAGGGATCCTGACAACTGGTTATAGTTGTAGGAACTGTGAGCACAGGGGATGGGACCAACTAATTCTCCATGCCTGAAAAGAAACAATCTATAATTAGAGGGCAGGGTATGTGATGTCAAGGCCCATGGCATGTACCCAGAAGTAACATCAAGTCACTAGCAAAGCCAGCCACAGCCTGGAAGGGACTGCACTATCAGCCACAGTAAAAGCAGGGTGTTACTTCATGACTTTGAGGACATATCTTGACAGAAATTTAGGGAGATGGGACTTTAGAAAGGTATGTATTGAACCATAGGCAAGTGTCAGGATTTAGCTATTTTGACCTATAAAAACATCACTTTCCTGGAGTTTGGTCAAATATGTTCCTTTTGCACATCTAGAGTTTATACTTGTACCTACAGAGCCCTTTGTGCTGTTACATCCTGTGTAGCCGGGAAGCTTGGGTAAGGGTCAGACAACTCCTAAAGCCTTATTTTCCATTCTGGGAAGTGGTGACCACTAACTATCTTTAAGGCTGATTCTGTTTGCTAACTGAGAATGGAAGGATGAGTTACCCTAAGTCTCCCTTGTTCCTGAAACATCTGGTCCCACACTCTGCATGAATTTTCTTTTGCAAGGCCACAGCTGATTGGAATGTCTGATTGCTTATAGAATTCTCCTGCTGTTTGTGGACTGCCTCGTCTTCTGCAGGAACAAGGCCACTGTGTGTCCCTGCTACCTTTGCTCTCGTACCGCCGCTCCGCTCCCCTGTGCAGTCTGCAAACCTCTTAGTTTTCTGGTTTTATCCAATCCTGTTATTCCCATAATCTCAGAACTTATTTAGCACAAACACCTTTTCCAGGCTTCAGCCACAACTTGGCTCTTGCTAGCAAGCTAGTGGCGTCATGGTGCCCCTGGAAGCCACAGAGCCTTGGAGCCTGGAGAGTGACTCCAGTCCAAGGGTGGTTTGGCCTGGGATTGCATCACAGGCGGGAGAACACTCATTTTTCCCTTTTGCAGCCTGTAGCTTGTCTTGTGTGCTTCCTGATCCCTGTATTCTCCTTAGGAGCTTGTTTTAGAAATAGAAATGAGGCAAAGAATGGGAATTGGGAGTCTGTGCCTGTGTGTCTGGCCTTGTTTTAGGTAAACTCTGCAGTGAGCTGTTTCAAGGAACCAGTGTGGGGGGTTGTTGAGCCTGTGGGTCACAGGGCACACTGACAACCCCCAGCTAAAAGCCCAGATTTCCCTTCCCTTGCTAGATGTGGACATGTGACGAAGTTCTCACCTAGGAGAGGAAACGTGGGAGCCTGCCTATGAATCTCTTTGTAGGATGCTGGCACAGCTGGGGAGGGCTGGGTCTCCTTGCTTCTCCTTGCCTGGATTCAGCAGCGAAGACCTTCTGGTACCCATCCTGGGCCAAGCTCTTTGGGACTGGATGCTGTGTGCTGAGGTGTGCAGAGCGGGGAGACAGCAGCCCTGGCCCCTGAGGAGCCCGAGCAGCTGCCCCAGCCCTGCCTACCTCACTTCTTGTGCATGAGGGAATCAACCCTTGTTTTAGACTATTGTCACTTTTAGATTTCCTATTATGCAAATAATTGGAAACATTACTGGTGCCTAAGTTATTGGCCTACTATGCTGAAAGCATGAGTTCAGAGACCAGATGAAACTTTCTCTGTAAGGCAGAAGCAGGTTTTCCAAGGCCAGAGGAATCCATGTTCATAAACCGTCTTCCTCATAACTCTGCTTTTTTCCTACTTTTGGCAATAGATCTCAAAGAATTATTTAACATTCATGGGCAATTTTAAGTACCTTGTGTCTAATTGAAAAGCAGGAGCTATCATCAGGGTCATCATGACCTGGCTTTGCTGCCTCTATGGTTAGGTCACAGTGACCTAGTTTTTAGGGCAGCACAGGTAAACAAAGGCTGCACACCTGGATGTGCCTGCGCCCCAGGTGTGACTGCAGGTGGTGTGACCTAGCTGCTCAGTCTTAAGTATTGTATCACCCAACTCTCCTGTGCCTCCAGCCTTACTCATTTTACTTCTATTGCCACCTCTTTTTTTGTTTGTTTCATAAAGCACTAACTCATTAACTGGCTTTCCAGTGCTGGCATCCCAGTGAATTATGGTGAATCACCAGGAACACATTTATTTTTTAGATGGCAGCTATCTATCACAGGAGAGCGTTTCAAGGGCCAGAGAATTAGTGTATCTCTTAGTTACTTTAATATGTGTCCTGGCTCCTGTATTTTCACTTGGAATACCTTATGCTTTTATGGTAGAAATTGTTCCACTTGAGACAGCAAAAAGATGGTCTGCGTGGGTCAGAATAGCTTGCCTGTGAAAACACTACATCTGGTATGATCTTTTCCAGAATCTGGATAGAACATGCTTCCCCCAAGCCTGATCAGAGCAGGGCCTTTAAGCTCTGTGACAGGACTCAGTGGAGATAGGTTTGAGCTTCAGGGCTCTCTGGTGGAGTTGGTGTTACTTGATTTTGACGTTCCTACCACTGGAATTAGGGAGCCCACTTAGTGATCAGCATCTTCCACCAGCATCTCTGATCTCCAGAGAATAACCACAATGCTTCAGAGACGTTGGCATGCTCCTTCTCTACGTCTTGATGGAGAGAGTGTGCCTTCCGCATCCTTTATAGGGTGGAGTTGAGGGTAGGTGGTGATGGACTGGTTCCTATATGGTGAATCCATTCTAGGACTTCTATCATGTGAAGTTCTTAGCTGATAGAAATTATTTGCTTATAATATAGAGGCCAGTATCTAACTTCTTATTTAGTTCAGGCACCTTTGCATTTACGTTTCTATCAATTAGCTGAGAAACCAGAAAGCACCTCCCAGTTGCTTCAGCTTTTATAGTTGAATCCATAATTTTGTAATTACACCTAGATCACTAAATAAATCCTGAGCTAAAATTTAATACTTGGCTTGGTCTAACAGTCTCACATTTTCCAATCCAGTCCCACACATCTCTCCCATATTTTGCCAACTTCAAGTAGCAATGTCCTGCAATTGTTTTGGCAGATGGGTTTTCCTTTAGAGTCTTCTCAGACCAACTCTTCTTCCACTGCCACCATGTGGTCGGCGTGGAGATGTGCCACTCAGATTATGTTTCCTGTAAGACTATACTACCCAGCCTTCAGCTGCCAGTGAAGAAGGGTCCTGCCCTTGCTGGAGAAGCCTGCGCCCAGCGGCTTCACAGGGTGGGGTAAAAATGCCTGGCCCCTGGCAGCCTGAAGCAGGACAGCTCTGCTGTGCAGTCTCACTCTCGTGCTCTCCTGTTTGTCTTGAAGATTTGTTGGGCTTGCATCACAGTTTGACTTTTCCTTCTTCCCAATCCTGCTTCCTCCCCCTTCCCTTCATTTGTATCGATTCCTTAAAAATATCTTGAACCCCAAACTTAGTGTCAGAGTTAACTTGTGGAGAAGCCAACACACAACACTTGGTTCCAGAAGCGGTATGGACTGAAAAAGAGTAGGTGATGAGATGGGGTTTTGGAGCTGGGTCATTCACTGCCCAGCTGGTGGCTGGAATCCCATCACTGTTGGTAGGAGAAGCACATATGGCTTTCACTGGTGGTTTACCAGGGGAAGGGAAAGCGCCACTGAGTGCTATGCTCAGGTGATTTGAAATATGCTGAATGTTGAACTCTATGGCTACTGCGGAGTCTTTAACTAGGGAATGATAATGAAAGGGCAATTGACACTCAGGTGTGAAAGCAAAGGGCTTCTTTAATAGTTTGTAAAGAACTTTTACCTCCTGAGGCAGGAAGGCAGAGGAAGACCAAACCCAGGATCAAGTAGTCCTAGTGATGGAAGGACAAAGATGGCTAAATGCCTCTGGTGGTTTGGAATGTGTGTACCCCAGTGCTGGGAGAGGGTGGGGCCTGTGCCCCAGCATTCACGGAGGGTCTGGCTGCCACCCCAATGATCACAGAGGGTGGAGCCTTCACCCCAATGTCCAGCCTCTGCACAAGCACTTGGAAGGAGTGAACTGCTGCTCCGTCAGGCCCAGGGGACAAAACACTGATCTATAGATGACTCTTGGGCTTTGAAATCTAATGGAGTTTGCCCTACGGGGTTTCGGAATTGTTTGTGACCCCCATCCCCTATTTTCCTTCCAATTTATCCCTTTTGGAATGGAAATGTTTATCCTATGTCTGTCTTTCCTTTGTATACTGGAAGCAGGTAATTGTTCTCTAGGTTTCACAGGTCCACAGACAAAGGGGAATTATGCCCCAGGACAGACCACAACCATAACCTATTTTGATGGGACTTTGTACTTAGCATTGTTTCTGAATTGACTTAAGGCTTTGGGGATGTTGTGGTGTAACATATATTTGCGGGTGGAAAGAACATGTCCGGAGGGTTGAAAGTGTAGTGGTTTGGAGCTGTATGTACCCCAGAAAACCATGTTCTTAAACTTAATCCATTCCTGTGGGTGTGAATCCATTGTAAGTAGGACCTTTTGATGAGGTTACTTCACCTAAGGTGTGGCCCAGCCCAATCAGGATGGGTCTTAATCCTATTACTGGAGTCCTTTATAAGAAGAATGAAATGTAGACTAAGAAAAAGCCACAGAGGGAGCAACTAGAAGCTGAATATCAACAGAACCTGGGAGAGAAATGAGAGACAGTAGATGCTGCCATGTGCCTTGCCATGTGACAAACTCAGGATGAAGGATCACCAGCAGCCAGGCCCAGAACACAGCTGTCTTCAGGGAGAAAGCCTTGTCTTGATCATGCCTTGGTTTAGACTTTCTCTTAGCTTCAAAACCATGAGCAAATAAATTCCTCTGTTTAAGCCAGACCATTGCATGGTATTTTTTTGAGCAGCCAAGGAAACTAAAACAATGGCAATCAATGCAGATCTGTTATAGCCAGTTCAGGGCCCTAGTGGAGAGAATCTGGGATGAGGGCATCTGGGTGGGTGCTCCCTGAATTTTGGCTCCCCAGACTTCTCTGAACCTTCTGCGCCTGGCTGCCTTCCTAGTAAGAGCCAGTCCGTACTTGTGGTGACAGACAACACACTGGCATTTCACCTGCAGAGTAACACATACCCCTTCAGGATCTGCTCCCCACCTCTCCTCCTGGCCAAGAGATCTATAATTTTGGTTAAGTTATAGGATAATACAGCTTGAGAGGTGCTGAATATGACAGGAAAAGAACTATATACCAAAAAGCAGCAGGAGTATGCAAGAGGGGTTGGGTGAGTGGGCCTGGAACTGGATTCTAAGGGGACTTAACTATGGAGCCAGTATACATAATTACGAAAAAGTTTACTCACTTGGTACTGCTATCCCTAGACGAAGGATTTAAGACCATGGAAAGGATAGGAGGGCAAACCTGTTATTAGGATGGGTTTTAGAAGCATGGAAAACAAAATGGCTCAAGTCAAGTGAAGCTGAAATGCTATAATTATTGTGGTAGGCAGTAGAGGGAAGGATTGAAAGGCTCAGGGAACCAGGTGTGACATAATGGATATAATATGTATGACTGGAAGACCCATTTGATGAATATGTTCTATGGGAAGGCCCAGAGGATACACTATTTACAAAGTCTTATGAAAGAAAAAATGCATTTGTGAGAAAGGCACAAACATTAGCACAAGTTTTGGTGGTGGCTTTCTTTGTAGGAGAGGCAACTATAGAACTTGCCTCCCTGATAGCAATGGGGATGATAGGACTCTAGAATAATAGAGGCCAGGTGGTGGCATTTACCCACCAGAAGCCAGAGGGTTGCAATTATGGCCGGCAAGAATGGTGTGGCAGGCAAGGATGGTGTGGCAGGCAAGGATGGCGTGGCAGGCAAGAAGCTTGGCTTGCAGAAAACTATGGAGATTATAAATAAAACATGGCAGCCAATGAGGAAACTACTCAGCTTTTATCAGAAAAATAAATTAAGGACGGATGACTTGGAAGCTGAGAAAAGTTGTGGCCCCCTCCCCTCCCCCCAAAAAAATCACAATCCCTTGTCCAATATCCAGACCTGAGCAGTTTTCAGACTCAGAACACATTGAAGAGGTGGCTGGGTTCTCAAGAAAGGACTTTGTAGCACCATGGGGTATCAAAGGGGACCTATGGCCATTTCAGGAACTGAACACTGGGGAAAGTAGAATACCCAAATAGTTTGAGGACTATTGAACACAGCTTTAAAAAGGACATTGTTACCCAGAGAACCAAAGCATCATCATGGAAGAGGGATGCCAGGTAATAAATGGAATCCTGGCCAAATTACAGCTTAAAATGGCTCCACTGGATCCATGGACAAACCCAGTGGTCATTTCCCCAGTCTCCAAATGTATAACTGGTCCTGCTATACTTGGCAGTTGGTAGAAACCCACACTGGGATATTGGTCTGTTGGGTAAGAGTAATCATTTCAGAGAAGCCTTTGAAACTGTCCTACCCAATATCAGCCAAGGCAGTAAATAAAAAATATCATACACTGGTGGCAAGAGGGCAAGAAATTAGTGCCATCCTTAAAGATCTAAAGGATGCAGTGGTGGCTCAACTATCATATCTCCATTTAATTTACCACTCTGGCCCCTACAGAAAAAAGATGGATCTTGGAGAACAATTGTAGACTACTGCAAGCTTAGGCAATTACTAGCCCCAGTGTCAGCTATAGTCAGATATAATGTTTATGCTGGAGCATATTAATATGGCCTCTGTTCCAATCAGAAAGGAAGATCAGAAACAATTCACATGGAATGGACAGAAGTATACATGAATGGGATTGCTACAGGGTTATTTCAACTTGCCCTCTCCTAGTCATATAATAGCTCCAAGAGATTGGGACCATCTGGGCAATCTACACAACATATTGATATATAATATTACATTGATGACAATATTGATGATAGGGGATGATAAATGAAATATAGTAGGCCCAACTGGAGGTACCTTGTGCTAAGCCTCGTGCCAGCACAGCCAAAATTCTAAGTTTCTATTCCCTGTAAATGCCCAGCTCACCCAGCAAACAGAACATAAACCAGGCAATCAGCTATGGTCAGCTCCCTATTCTTATGTCAACTAACTTCCTCATTACTAAGCAACGTTTGAGCTAATATTAGGAAATGTAGTCTGCATTAACCAATAAAGATTTCCTCCCAGTATGCTCCCTTGTTGTCTATAAAATCCCAGTGCTCTCTTTGTTCAGTGGAATTCCTATTCTGTAGTAATTAGAATTTCTCCAATTTTATTGAACATTTTTTTTTTAACTGAATTTTCAACAAAAGTCTCTGAGATCTAACCAAATTTTGCTCATATTTTCACTTAACAGTTATTTTGGTGACCATGAAGGGACTCAAGGAAAACTGCTGATGACACTGAGAGTAAACTCAATGACAGGTGTGGTGCCTGCTAGAACCCACTGTATTTACTGTCCTCACTGTCTCATCAGAGTCATCAGTGGGTTGCCTCTGGGTTCCAGCTCCACCCATTCTCTCCAGTATCACCGAGTTCCTGCCCAAGGGATAATGACTGCTTAGTTTTGGCAGGTGTGTCCCTTATAAGGGCTCTGAGTCCCTACCCTTTGGTGTTTCTCACGGCATGTGCGGCTGGTTGTGGGATCCCTAAATTCTGAGAGTGCTCCCCTGGCTGGCATCTTCCATGTTTAAGAATTAGGGCATGGAGTTGTGCCTATTTATCTAAGTGGCAGGAGAGCACTAAGGCCTTTATGAATTGCAATGGCCTTTGTGGGGAACTTCTCAGCTAGACAGGATTACTCATCTTTGGAGTGCACTTGAAGACTCTGGCTCCTGAGAAAGGCAGAAGTGAGTGAGATGCCTGTTTCAACTGGTATGCTGAGCCAGCAAAAACCACCACCACCACCTTCAAGACTCTAAAATACCTTCCTTAAAAGACTCCTTAAAAAAAGCGAATGAGAAATTAAAGACTCAAATCTTTAATGCCAGCAAGTATTAGGCTTGCAGCTCTCCTACTCCCACTGCTCCTTCTCCTTAGCCTCCTTGGCCTGACCACCCCTCTCTATGAACACACTAACGGTTACCCTACCTTCTGGATAAGGAAGGTAAACACTCGCCTTTTACAGTTAGACCCCCTTGAGGTTACCTGAGAACCACCCTGGATAACTTCCTCTTATGGGCAAAGGCTGAATTACAAGCTGTAACCAAGGAATTTCCCAAGCCACTGGAAGATCCTCCAAAATTCTATGAGGAATTTAAAACAAGTACAGGAGTCTATGACCCCAGGCTGCCAGATCTTTTTCAATTAATCCACATGTTAGTTGGCTCAAGGGAAGCTCAAAAATGGATGCAGGAGGCAGACTGGCTAAGCCTGGGGAAGATATTCAAAACCCCAAAATCTCCACAGGACTGTCTTCCCTGGGGCATGAAAAAGTTCTAAAAATCGCAGCTGATTTACTAAAAGCCACTCCCCAGCACACATTGATTGATCAATCATTCAAACCTGCAAACAAAGCAAAGGCTGACTCTGTGGTAGACTGATAAACTCAATTAGAAACCCTTTTTCTGAAACACTCAGGGTTTACAGAAATAACTGCCAATACCAGCCTGCATTGGGGGCTCTATTTCTAAATGGCCTATCCCCGAAACAGCGGGATTTATAAAAGGACAATGAATAGGTTGGGAGGCAACGGATTCAGCTGAACTCACCACTAGGACCGAACATTTTGAATGAACTTTAGAAACAGATTAAAAACCAGAAAACTGCCAAACTTACCTCTTTTCAATTTAAACAATAATAAGGACCCAGGCCTAGACAGACTAATGGAGGATTTCAAACAAATTGCAATTTTAAGTCCAGAAATAAAATGCTCAGACAATGGCCTTGAAATGGGTGCCTAATTTGCAAGCAACCAGGCCACTGGAAGAGAGCTTGCCCTCAGAAAAACGAAAAAACTTTCTACCAGGGCAGAAAGGAAACCCTGCTCAACGTTGTCGGGGGTCCAGGGACCTCAGTGGCCTCTTCTCCATCATCCCTTTAAATTAGGGGTTCTTAACCTTTGTTCCATGGACCCCTCTGTCAGTCAGGTGAAAACCACGGACCCCTAAGTCCACATATACTGTGCATTATTTAATAAATACGTCACAGCCGCACCAACACGTGCCCCAAGAAGAAGGTTTCTTTGAATGTTCAGTCAAGCTCACGGACCTCTTGGTTAGGAACCCCTTCTCTAACGGCTCCCTCTATCACAACACGTGGATGATTCATTGCTCTGCTCCTCTACTAAAAGAAAGCCACAAGAGATTCTATTTACTTCAACAGTTGGCTCCAAAGGGACTCAAAGTCTCTAAGGAAAAACTACAGCTTATTCAAGAGATAGTCCACTATTTGGGTCCTGATTTAAATAATGAGGAAATTCATCTATCACCCAAAAGAATAAGACTGAACCACGTATTCCCTAAGCCTGCAACAAAAAGACAATTAAGGGGATTTTGGGGCTGGCAGGCTATAGTTGACTCTGGGTTCCAAATTTTTTTATTGGCATCATGTCTTTAGAAATTAACTAAAGTCAATATACTTGAACCTTTACCTTGAGATGACGCTCATGAGCAGGCCATTAAACAACCCAAGAAGGCCTTATTCCCCTCCAGCCTTGGGACCATGAAGCTTTTCTAAACCATTTACTCTATTCGTTCCTGAAAAAATGGACACACTCGGCTTACAACACAAGACGTGGGGGAAAGCTGAGACTTATTGTCTGCTGTAGCTAACAATTAGGTGCGAGCAGACCCTGCCTGCTTAAAAGCAGTAGCCGCAGCTGCAAAAAGAGTCCAAGCATCTGCAGAAATAACACCGGGCAGCGATGCATATTTACAAACCCCCCATGCTGTCCAAAGCCTCTTAAATTCGAATTTACTCCACGTCTGTCTTTCAGCCGATTGACTTCCTGTGCAATCCTTTTACTCTCATCTGCTAATTTAATCCTAAAAGAGAAGCTATACCTTTAACCCTGCCACCCTACTGCCTTTGCCGGTCAAAGGAGATGCTCATAGCTGAGAGCTAATACCTCTCAGTTAGTGACTCCCATCCTGATTTTCAAGAAATACCGTTTCATAACCCTGACCTTATTCTCTTTATTGATGGATCCCATATCTGAGGAAGTAATGGAAAATTTCAAGCTGGATATGCAGTCACAACCCAGTGTGAACTAATCGAATGAGGTAACTGACCTCAATTTACCTTGACCCAACAAGCAGAACCATACCCTTTTACTAGAGCTTGAATATTGTCTTCTCAAAAAAGAGTTAACATTTCTACTGAAAGCCAATATGCTGTGAGTTGTTCATGATCTTGGAAAGATATGGAAACGGAGGAGTTTCCTTACCTCAACTAGATCCCCTATAAAGAATGGATAAGCAGTCAGTGACTTACTGCCTTCTGACACTCTCAACCTATCGCTCCTACTGAAATTGAGGCTCATACTAAAAATCCAAACCAGAATACCAAGGAAATGCTAGTCTAGCAGATTTCCATGCAAACACAGCTGCAACGAGCCACCTTCAGATGTGCTCACTTGACGTTCTCTCTTAGACACATCGATTCCTAATTTTCATCACATATGCTTAGAGCACCTGAGGGTAAAACGAGACAAGGCCCCTATGGCCAAAGAAAAAACCTGGCCAGATGAAGAATGGGTTTTTAATTCCAGCAAACTTTTTGGGGAGAGTAAGGATGGTGGTTTAGTACTTTCTGAATCTTTAAAGAGTAAAACTCTACATTCCTTCTCTCACCATGTGGTAGACTCACCACAAATGCCAACAAAATGGCTCAAATACTAAATAAATAGTGGTTGGAAAATTTTCATAAGGCTGCTACCCACATACAATAAAAGAATAGTTTGTCACCAGCACAATTTGGGAACAGCCATCCCGGTTGCTCGGGCTGTACACCGCCACCCTCTGGCCCTTTGTGCAGTCACAGCTAGACGTCATTCAGCTCCACCAGCATTAGCTATGACTATGTCCTGGTCTTTATCTGCTTATTCTCAGGATGGACAGAGGCCTTTCCTTGTCGTAAGGCAGGTAGATGCTGTAACAGTCACTACAGAAACTTTCAGAAAATACATTCCCTGCCTGGAAAATGCCTTCAACTATTTCTAGTGACTGAGGCATCATTTTACTGCATAGGTCGTTAAAGCTTTCCATAAGATTCTCCAAACAAGTGGACATTCTCCTTGTCCTTACCCCTCAATCCTCTGGAAAGGTGGAGAGAACAAATGGCATATTAAAATTTAAACTGGATTACCTTGGCCTAAAATTCTTCCCCTGGCCCTTATGGCCATTCGATGCACACCTTTTGGGAAACAAACTTCCTCGCTATGCAGTCATCACTGGAAGCCTTATGTCCATTGGCCTCCATCTTAACATCACAGCAGGAGAAAACTCAATATTGCAAATCTCTAATGACTTACGCAAAGGGTTATCTCCATCAGGTGAGGGGCACGTTTCCAGATCCTAATCTCCCCCAGACTCCTCACACCCTAACTTCTGGCAACTGGGTATACTGGAAGCGTCATCAGTGCAATCAGCCCTTGGACCATGCTGGAAGGGCCCTTACCAGCTACTCTTAACTTCTGACCCTGCAGTCAAACCAGAAGGGATTGAACCTTGGTTCACATCTCACAGCTTAAAAGGGCTCCACCTTTCAACAATTGGATCTGTGACCAACCAGAGACTTACAAATAAAATTTACTAGGATGAGAAGTAGGCGGCGTCACGTGGTGGACAGCTTCACCCAACATTGTGGAATAAGGCCCCATCAACACCTACATTCCTGTCCTATTCCTTATCATGTTATTCTTTACAATTACTGTTGCATTTCTATTCTTTCCACACCCCTTTTGCACACCTTTTCCATCTTGCTTAGAAAATTCTACCACGAAAAATGTTTAAACTCTTGTGCTTGTCTCTTTTTTCCTTCTTGCCATGGCCTGGAAAAACAATGCTATCGTTCGTTTTCCCAGCCCACTGCAAAAGGAAGGGCTCTAACTGATTGTTGGTTCTGTTATCACAAACCACGATTTGTACATGACGCCAGAGACCCAATTGTTTTACCCTTGACCAATTACTCTCAGGTCCCAAAAGCCACCTTTAAATTTTTTAATGTGAACCAAAGATTAATTAAAATTGGGGAGTGGATATAGCTCAAGTGGTTGAGTGCCTGCTTCCCATGTATGAGGTCCTGGGTTCAATCCTTGGTACCTCCTTAAAAAAAAAAAAAAAAAAGTCCCAAAATCAATAGCAAAGAGTTTAATTTCAAACAAACTAAGCGTTATACCAGTATATGATAGTCATAAAATGTCTACCAGCAGGTGGCAACATAATCTTAAATATTACTTGTAATAGGAGATTAAATAATTTACAGAAGATAAATAACATATTAAACTCATAGATTAAATTCCAGTTCACCCATATGGTTTTCCTGTGCCAAGACCTTTTCTTTTATGTCCACTTAAAAACCATAAAAGTCATTAATTTTATGATTTTAAATATATAGAATAATTAGAATACATCTTTAATAATAAAACCAAACTAAGTTTTATATATACTATTTCTGAATTTATGACAATTCATACATGGTCTATATGCAAGTATTATTGATTCCTAAGTTTCAGTATACCCTCTTTGAAATGTTAGGACCTCACTCTTATGGGACAACATCTAAAAGCAGGCGCTTTCCTCAACCAATTAAAAACTTCTTAGTAACTTTTGTAACCCCTGCTAATTTTTGTAGCTGGACACCTATGTAACTTGAGAAGCGTGTGCATATGACACAGTTGTTAAATTCTACTGCTTCCTGCTATAACATGTGGTATGAACTAAGCATGTGTACATGTAGCCACAGTTGAAGCTAATGAGAAGATTAGTTTATTCAAAACAGTCTACAATTTAACATGTTTCTTTAGTTAGATTTGTTTTAAATAATGAGGCTGATAAAAGCTATCAAGGAGCCCATCTTACTTTGGTATGCTTAATAAAACCAGGAACACCTGGAAATTGCTTCCCCAGCGTTTCTCAGAAATGACTGCCTATTAGAATCACCTGGAAGCTTTTAAAACTCCCACTGTCCAGGCCACACCTGTACCAACCAAACAGGAACCGGAGCGTGAGCTCCAGGCGTGAGTTTTCAAGCTCCGCAGGCGATTCTAATGTGATGCTAGCGATGGGGGCCAGTGAAACAGGTCGGTGCTTCTTCAAGCTAAATGTTCTTATGAATTACTTAGGGATCTTGTTATTATACAGGTTTTCACTCAGCAGGTTTGGGGTGGAGTCTGCGACCCTCCCAGGTGAAGATGCTGATGGTGGTGGGGCACTCATCCAAAAGCAGTAGCTCTTTCCGGCCACAGTTCTCAAAATTTTGTCTGTATCAGAATCACTTGAGAAAATTGGGGAAAAAAAATAGATGAAGCCTCTAGTCTACCTCAGTGAGCCTCAACCATGGTATTCTTTATTAATTTTCCATGTGATGCTGATACACTGCCAAGTTTGAGAATCACTGCTTGTATACAACAACCGGAATTCCTGTACCTGAGCAATCCTAAAGAGTACTACTTGTAAAATTAGTTACTCTGGTAGTAACTAAGCTTGGCTGGCAAGATTATTAGCCTGGTTTGATGCTCTTTGCACTGGTTGCAAGGCCCTTCAACCATCTCTAGCTGGAGAAATTCTATCCAGGCTTTGGGCCCTGCACTAATGGCAATTTGTTTAAGAATTCTTTCTGATAACCATCTCAGATGGATTTGATCTCTCCTCCAGCTTCACAGGACGCCCTTGGCTCCAGTAGCACCCGCCCAACTCCCCGGCGTCAAAATTAAAGCCAGAGGCTCAATTTTTCATCTCTATGTTTATCTTCCTTTCCCCTGAAAGTTTCATAAATAAGGTTTGATTCCTGTCTTCCACTTTGTCTTTGACACTGGAAGGTATAATTACCCACAGAAGAGATGGGGTGAATAAGCATTCTGCAGCCTGTCCCTGTGCTCCCTGAACCTGGGTTATGCGGGTCTTTCTTACCACCATCTCCTCTATAGCTGGCTTGCGGTAGATGCTCACACACTGCCCTTGGCTCAGTGAGGGATTCGAGTGGAAAGAAATGGTGAAGACATTTTATGTTGTGATAAGGATTTGAGGGTTGATCTTGTTAGCATTGGGTGATACAATTTTTCAATAGGGAAATGATGTGATAGTGGCTTAATCACATGGTCTCGGTGGGATTACTGATTCAGGCTTCTGAAAACCAGGATGAGACAGGAAGAAATAATATGCTGCCATCACCACCATGACTATTTGCCTTTTGGTTTTAGCTTTGATCACAAATGCATTTGTATGGTGAAGGCTGGGGCATTTGACTGCTCAAGATCTTGGCTACAAACTGTTAGAAGGAAAGACCCAAGAGAAACACCGAGTCAGCGGTGGTGCGTGCTTCTGGCTTGTCTCGCCCCCTCTCTTTTTCTGGTACCCTTACCGTGTTTGTCTGGCAGTTTGTGCACATTGAAAAATGAAGGAGGGCAGCTGGAAAAAGAGCCTCTGCTAATATTTGGTGTGGAGGTGGGTGCAGAGATCATCTTTTGTGAATCCTCCAATTCCTTGTACCTATCAAATGCAGTGTTTCTAGAAAAACGTAGTCAAGAATTGTGCAGAGCAGTATGTGTTCAAATGTGAAGGATCAATAATAGGGTATTTGTTTGCATAAAATGGAAAAAGCTCTCCACCTACGCTCTACTGGCACAGTCCAACTCCATTTAGTCCTGTTAAAATGGGAGAATGCATGCTATTATTCTAGATAAGAACACAGCCTGATTGAATTTCTAAGACTACAGTCTGGCTCCCATTTTTAAAACCCTGCCGCACATTGGTGGGTTTTTTTGTACTCCTATACAATGGTGCCACAAATGATTTCCCAGGTTTTCTTGACATTGTATTGTACTTATGCACATCAAATTGCTTCAGTCTGTATATTACCAGGAACTCAGCAAAGCCACTGAAACTAACAATAAGAAGAAATGGTTTGTGCTACTCAATCCTTTCCAATGTGCTTAATTTTTCATTACTTTAAAAAAGTATTTTCTTTATTCTGAGAGATCTTAGGAAATATGTAAAAGCATAAAGAAAAAAAGTCCTCTATAATCTTGTCACTCAGTGCCAACCGCTGGTGACATATTCTAGGTCACTTTGGGGCACAAATGTGTTTGTGTGTCCTCACCTCAATTGTGTAATACAATATGTATTACTTGATTTTATAATTGACACTGTGCATTAGGGCTTAAGAGACGCAGGAAAGAAGGTATGCTGAGACGGATTTGCTGTGTGAGTGAGGCCAGAAGACCCACGAGGGGATTACACTCCAGAGTTGCTCCCGGGACCCACATTCACCAAGCCCTGCGCGAATGCACTGGGCTAAAGCGTGACGTGTGGCTCGTCTCTGCGGGTCGGGGCTGACGGTAGGAAACGTGGCCACGCAGTCGGGCAGTTCAGTTACCACCATGCTGGGGTGCGGGCCTGTTGGGGGAAGGCCGAGAGGGAACCTCTGAAACGGCATATTCTCCCTCTACCTTTCGCTTTCTGCCAAGATAGTAAATAAAAAGGAAATTACGTCTCATGCTTTGAGGGAAATGCTGAGAATTAGCGCCACCCAGAAGGACCAAGGATGCAGGGGTGGTTTCCCTCCCCGGTAGCGCTCCTGAGGAAGCCAGGGGCATCACCAGGAAGCTTGCAGCTTACACTTACGAGCTCAGCTGAGCCTTGGCCCTGCTTGCTGGGTGTGGGATCGTTGCTAGAATAAGTTAGTAAGGCCTCAGGTATGTGGTATGCAGACACGGATTGTGGAAAATGTGCTTTTTTCCTGTCCTAATCAGAAAAGAGGATCAGAAACTGCATTCGTGTGGAAAGGGCAAAAACATACCTGACAGTTTGCCCCGGAGCTCGCTGCCATGTAATACAGTCAGGAGAGATCTGGCTCGTCTGAACGCCCCAAGGACCAGCACGTTGGTGACATCATGTTGATCAAGTCGGACGAGCAAGGTGTGGTTGGCATGCCATGGCCAGAGACTTGCACTCTGGAGCACCGGCGGTCAGTCGTTAGAAGATGCAGTCAACTGCCACTTACAGCTTTTTGTTCCAGTGGTCAGGATCACACTGTGACATCTACTCGGAAGCAAAAGCTTTTGCTACATCCCACATCCCTGTCACACTGAAGGAAGCACAGTGGCTGTGAGGTTTCTTGGGGTTCTGGATGCAACACATTCCACATGTAGGGATGGGATTCTGTACCATCTGCCTGGCAACACGGAAAGCCGTCAGCTGTGAGGGGCCTGGAAGGACATGTCTGCACTCAGCCCCCTTCTCAGGCCATAGGATTTGGCTGACCCTACGCTGTTGGAGGCGTCAGGTGTGGGAAAAGATGGCCCAGGGTTTATGGAAAGCCCCAGTGGGAGAAGCACGAGGCAGACCCTTGGGTGGACAGAGCAGGACCAGGCCATCTGCCGCAGACCTTTACGCCTCTCGAGAAGCAGCTCCTGCTGGGTTGCTGTGCCCTGGCAAAGAGGGGACACTTGCCCATTAGATGCCAAGGGCACAATTTGAGAGCAGTGCCCTGTCTAGGGTGAGTAAGATGGTGGAAGATGGAAACAACAACCAGGGACTATTTAATTCTCCGACTTCCTCATTTTTCTAGCAGAGGAGACCGAGGCCTCAAGAGAGGGAAGTCACTTGCTTAAAGAAGACAGAGGGGTCTCTTGATCCCATACCTACCCCTCATGATTTGAGTCGTTCCTATCCTGAATTTCTTCTATTTGCAATCCAATTGTTTATGTTTTTGTTTCTTAAGTTGGGGATGATGATGAACAGCTTGAGATTTCCATGACTGCAGAGCACATTTCACTTTGCTGGAGAGGGGTGAGGTGCCTCCTGGTGCAAGCACAGCTGCAGTCTCTGCTGCATGGCCCTCTGTCATCATGTCAAGTTCATTGCTTCTCTGGGTTCCAAAGTGCAGTGACCCAAGGGCAGAACAGATGAACATATTTAGCATTGCCTTAAAAATAGAAATCTCATTCATTTCTGAAGATCAAAATAATATCTATTGCATTTCAATCCATGCTAATTATGAAATATTTGACCACAAAAATATAGCTGTTTATAATGAACAGATTTAATGACAGAGTCATAGAATTTTAGATTGATTCTTCTTTTTAGGGTTTCTGTTATTTATATCAGTGATTCTTCTTTTTAACATTTAGATACACTGTGTGTATCTTAAAATTTTGGACCCTGTTCTCCTGAGATATGCACATGTTCACAGTTTTGTTATACGTGTGTGTGCATGTATTTTTAAAAACCACCTCACAGACAGCTGAAATTCATTCATACATTCTCTCTTCCAGCTTCAAAGGATATCTGATGCATTTTTATTTTGTGAAAAAAAAAAAAAAATCAGCGGAAAATAGTACTTGAGAGGCTTTTAAGAAGCAATAATTAACATACAAGCACTCTCACACTTAAACCATTCAAATAACGTTCACGCTTCTTTACCAATCCGGTATAGAAAAAGGAATATGAGAATAAAAGTCAGAATCAGTGTGCCCTACAAATAACTAACTTTTGGGTCTTTTTTTTTTTTAAGATTTATTTATTTATTTATCCCCCCCTTGCTGCTTGTGTTTTTACTGTGTCCATTCGCTGTGTGTTTCTTCCGTGTCTGCTTATCTCCCCCTTGCTGTGAGGTCCTGCTGCATCAGCCCACCGCGCCGCGCGGGCCGGCCTGCCCTCACAAGGAGGCCCCGGGAAGTGAACCCGGGGCCTCCCATATGGTAAACGGGAGCTCTATCCATTGAGACACACCCGCTTCCCAACTTTTGGGTCTTGATCTTATCACTTAATCCCTCTGGGCCCTGGTTTCTTGTCAGTAAACTGAAAAGGTAGACTTGTGGAGCTAGAAGACATGTTGGGAATCAAGATTAAATACCTAGAGCAGGACACTTCTCATTAGTATATATCTCCCAGACGTCAACTCTCAATTTACCATAACATTTAAAAACACTCATCATCTAACCCAGAAATTTTGTTGGACACATAAATCTATCCTTTAGCTAAGGAGACAAAGCAAACACACAAAAAGATTAGCGAGTAATGGTTTGTTAAACTGTGTATGCACATAAGTTCCCTCCCGAGGGCGGGTGGAGGCCAAGGCACTTTCCTAACTGGAGCAGCTCTGGAGGAAGGCGGGCGGCTGGGCTGGGGTCTGTGCGCGGGCGGCGCAGCCCCACCCCTTAACGGGGGGCCTGTGAGCAGGGGTGGCTGGAGAAGCTCTTTGACGGCACTGAACCTGGAGCAGCCCCTTGAGGAGGACCCGGCTTTGAAGAGGCAGTGGGGAGGCAGATGGACTTCCCCTGTGACCCAGTGCTCGGGCAGATTGCAGAAGGAATTACATACTTAAGGCAGGCAGTGTAGTAATGGAGACTTGGAGTCTTCTTCCTGGACTCATTTTTTGTCCTGTGAGATGTGTTGATTGCATCCTAATGGTCCTGGTCATCAAGCATTACCTGCATCCGAGCTCTTGCTGAAATACCTTTCCAGCTCTTTGCAGGACCCAGCTCTCTCCCTAGCATCGCTCACTCAGGCTGTGTCACAGGGAGCTTGGTGCCCTCTCTGCTCCACCTGCTCTTCTTTTGAAGCCCCCGGCTTTTGTCTGAGAGCTAGTGGGAGAGGGTGATGCTATTAAGGTCCCTTCCAGCCCTGAAATACTACAAATGGATGGAAACAGCAGCAAAACTTCTTTCTTTTCTCTTTATGGTGCTCCTTATCAGAGTCACAAAAAATAAAGTACATTTTTTGACTTCATGTAGCAAACATTACATTTTTGTATACTGATCCTATCATTGGTTTTTAACAAATCGTTTCACAACAGATTCATATTCGTGTAATTTTTACGAGTACGTTGACTTTTAAATACGTATCCTATTTCTTTTTTCTCACTCCGTATTGAACATTTTTATGAAATTACGTAAAGTACACTTATGGGAAATACTGATAGTCACTGCTTTAAGTAAAATTCACGATGAGAATATTAGTGGTCTTGTCAGGAGTTTTAAACACCATTATTTCAAATGTCAAATTAAAAAATGGCAAGAGACTGGCAAAGGTACATTAAAAATATAAAGACATTTTTAGGCTCTTCTTTCTGTAGGCCCTCAGCTCTTTGCTCACATTCTATATCATTTTTAAAAATTATGTTAGTTTTCTCTGAGTCTCCATTAGAATGTGAGCCCTTATGGTGCAGGGGGTGTCTTTGTGTTCTCAGTCTTGGCATGACCATTGCCTGTTTAGGGATGGATGGACAGACGGACGGATGGATGGATGGATGGATGGACAGATGGATGGATTAAAATAAAGGATACGGAAGGTAAGAGGGATTACAGAAAACAAGAACAATAAGAGAATTAATATGCTTAACAATAGTAACTGTTAGAGAAACTTATTAAGATGTATGCAAATATATGGTGCCTTGTATACTGCATATTTTTACATCAGATAAATGAATATTTCAATAAATGATTTAAGACTCCTTAGTTTGCAAGATGCAAAGATCCACTTGAATCATGTTCAGGATAAGAATGTTTATTGTCAGAACATCTAATTGCAAATTTTCAAATATCTAAAAGGAGAAGTTATAATATTTTGCAACTTGAAATTTAGAAATGACCAAGAAAATGAAGAGTCACAAGCTGTAGATGTTATATTTGACTATTACTCCAAACCCACCATTATTTATTGTTCAGTCTTGAACAACTAATTAAAATTCTTGAGCTTCTGTTTTCTCATGTAGAGAATATTTGTGTCTTCCAGTAATTGTAAGGTTTAAATGAGAACTTTCATTAAAAAAAACAAAAACAAAAACAAAACTCAGTGACTGGCTGTTATTAGAGCTCCACTACAAAATTAATTTCCATTTTAATTCCTCTACTTGAAAAATGAGAATAATCATAATTTGTCTATGCAACATCTGATCTGATGCTCACGACAATAGATTATGTGAATAGATTGTTAAAACTTCATAGAGCTTTTCAAACACTTGCTTAGTACTGACAGCGACCACTCAAGGTAACAGCTAAGCAAGAAGACACTTTCAGAAGTGTTCTTTTTTTAAATGTTTAAATCATTTCAAGTCAAGGATATAAATTCTTTTGTGCACTCAAAAGTGAAGACTAAATTAGATTACAAGCAAACACAAAAATAAAATACAATTTATTTGTCAAATATTTAAGGCAAATCATTAATGAACTTTAATTAAAAAAATAGATGGTATGTGGCCATTTAATTCTGAAGGCATTTCCGTAACAGCTTCACTTAGTTTTTGATTTCTCAATAGGAAGTTGCCTTTCATCACTTACTTCAAAACAAACTGAAAATTCCATTTCCAATAGAGTCTTTATAAATAGCTTTATAAATGCTTCCAGCCTATATTTTTAAAAATGGTCCAGTAAAATAATGTGAATTATTTATATAATTGTTTCGTGTCTTCTGAGTTTGTGCAAAGTGTAAAATGTTTAATGAGAAAGAAAGAGTGCCTAGAATGAAAATGTTAACCCCAGAAAGAATCTTATCCTCTAGAGATCTTTTTCCAACTTCTCACCATTTATAGCGGAGGAGTCTGAGATTCCAGGACGGTTTGAGTAATTTAACCCAAACTACACAGCAGTTAGTGGAAAATTTGGAACTAGAATTTAGATAGTTGGATCCAGTACCAAGGAAGACTCTAAACCAAGGAGAATCACCATCTTGGGTAGCTTGGGAAACGTCCCAAGCGGGCCTGCGACTGGTTGCCCCAACTGCTGACGCCAGCACTTTCCAGGGGTCCTGAGCAGCTTGCAGTTTCCCTGCAGTAAACACCTGTACCAGCCAGACCTTGATGCACAGCGCCAAGGGCACCCCAACCAAAGTAAAGTATTCCGCGGGTGCATTCTAGGTGCACCGCGATATTTGCCCTCATAAACTAGTGTCTACTGGACAGCGAGTAAAAACAAAACCCCACACGTGTATTTGCTCCTTCATTTTTACTAAGGAAGTAGTGTGCTTGGTAGCAGCGTAACAGGCAAGGAGTGTCTTTCAATAAAATGATGTGACTTAAAAAATTGGTCAGTTTCTACTCACTCTAGGATATTTTCGTGGAAAAAATGATTGTGAAATTGAGTTATAAGTGTTGACTATTTCCCATTAATGAACTCAGGTGATTTTTCTTGTTTGTGGACCGCGTGAGAGCTTACCATCTTGAAGTTACTGGCCCAAACAATTTATCTGTATGTGGAAATAAAATTAATTTTTATAAAGTTCTCAAATGTCTTTGTTATCTTTTATGGACAATAAAAATAATCTTCATAACTATTTTAAAAAATATTGAAGAAATTTAAATTCAAACTTTACTCTTATTACAAAATCTGTACATGTTTATTATAAAAAATTGGACAAGTGAAAATGTTAGATAATAGTTTCTAGATAGTGGGATTACAGATCATTAATTTGGTGTTTACTTATGATCTTTCACATGTTCATAAATATTCACTTTTTCCAAAAGAATAATTTAGAACATATTGTTTTAAACTTGTTTTTTAAATGTAATGCTGTATCTTGACTATCTTTCTATGCCAATTAAATGTCTTCTGCAATCTTTAAATGGCTGGCATTGGTGTACCACAGATTTAAAAAGATTGTATTATTAGACATTTAGATTGTTTCAGTGTTTTGAAAATAAACCCTACCCTGATGAATATCCATGTCGCTAAACGTTTGAAGATATATTCATGTTGATTTCCCTTAGGATAAATTCTGAGAAATGGATTTGCTGAGTCAATGAGAATATACTTTTTAGAAGCTGTTGATTTACACAGCCAAATTGCCCTCCAGAAATGTTATAATGTGAACTTTCTTTAAATAAGACCATATGAAATATGGCTCTTTTATGTGGCCTTGATGGTGGTCTTGTTTAATTAAAAACACCAACAGGAACTTTCCATATGAGAAAGTGGAAAGAAAGGAAGAAAAAAGACGATGGTCACAGAGCAAGGACTGGAAAGACTTTTTTTCAATATCAAGCCAAGATCTCCTCTCACAGTTTGGAAGAGACCTTCTTTAGCGGACTAGGCAAATGGTCGTGCCAATGCACTGCGGGTGAGCGCTTGCTTGCTTTCCATGGCCCTCGTTCTTCCCACTTCTATTTCATTTGTACTCCCAGTCTCTCCATCTGGATATTCTTCCATCTGTAGACGGCACCAGTGACATTTGGCTGGTTGTCTTCTGAAGGCTTCTTTCCAATGAGAAGCTCGTGACTTAGTTCAGGATGTAGAGTGACAGTAAAAGCTGGCCTGGTACCTCGACACAGTGCTGTGGATGTCACCGGTGCCCTACAGCTGACCAGCTCATCTTCCTGTGCCATGGTGGGGTGGCCTCAGGACGCTGATATCGCCCGCATTTTGAAGGAGTTACGTTTTGAATCATCTAATACAGATTAAAAAATATATATTATTGTATCAGAACATAGGTATCTCTTTTCTCCATTTAAAACACTCATTTGAGAGTGATGTCATAAAACAGTCACTTTTTGTTATTTAAGCCTCCTGTTAATTCTCAAAGTATGGTCCCCAGGTCAGCAGCATCAGCTGTCACTTGGGAGCTTGGTGGCAGTGTGACTTCTCAGGTCCCGTCCCAGCACGCTGAGGCTTAACAAGCCCTCCAGGTGATTCTGATGTAACGTGAAGTTGGAAAATCACTGACCTGAGACAATACGCTGAAGTTCTGAAGAGCTTCCTTGGTTAAGTCAGGATTACTTTGGAAAAATGTAACTTAGTAGTAGGAATGGCTCCTCCTTCATCTTTCCATATATTTGAGTTAGTTTTTGTAGTACACACAGCCTCAAAGATAGCTTTAAAATAAGTGTTGGATCAACAACTTCCCGGAAAAAAACAGGAAAATTGGTACTTCCAAAATTACCGACACTAGACAATTATGTTTCTAAGGGCCAGTTTGATGCTGTATTTTCCATTTAGCTGCGTACAGCTGAAGGGTGCTTCCTGCTGCTCCTTTTTCTTTTCCCCAGAAGTTAGATGTACCTTCCCCACCAGACTTTGTTGCTGAGTAAAACCTTTGACGTCATCATTCATTCAATTGTTTTCACTTGTAAAAACATACAGACTCATGACAACAACTGGCCCCGTTACTTTTGCTCAGAAATATTATCCAATTAAGACATTGCCTCTTTTGATTTGTGAGAGTGTCTTGGTTAAGAAACAAGGTTAAATATCCCTTTGAAAAGAAAATTAACTGCTAACATTTATAGTGCTATGTCGTTTACAGTTATGAGGATAAAAAAAGCCGATGTATGTGGGGCAAAAATCACACGTGGCTGCTGGTCTTCACTCTTGAATCAAGGAAAACCAACTGTCCAGTGAGAACAAGGACTTCCTGCATCAGTCCCCTTCCCTACCCAGGACTTTTCTGAGGATGACCACAGAGTCAAATATGGGAAGGCACAGGCTTTGGGCAACAGGCCATGCAGTCCAGGTAAGGGAGTCAGACACCGAGAGACAGCGTACTGCTTGGACTTCGCTGGCTCAGGGACTGCTCTGGCAGTCAGAGCCACTCCTCCTGTCCTTGGGTAGCGTGAGGGGCCACGGCTGCTCGGAGGAGGGCACGTGGGAAGAAGGGAAGAGACCTTGAGGGATGCAGAAAGTGCATTTTAGTTCAAGCCTCCCCATGCTGTTTTGTTTATTGTTGATGAATAAGATTACTAATGCTAGGTAAAGGAAATGAAATACAGTCGAAAATGTTTCTTTTCAATTTGTCACATTATCAGTTTTTTTTTCTCATAAGTGAGTATATTGTATCTTCAGAAATGTGCATATTATTCTCGAGCGAACGTCACCCTATCATCTAGACACAAATATCTGGGAATAAGAATTGGCCTAAAGCTGATAAAGAATGAATTAAACTATATATAAAACATATTACTAAGTGCTCTTGGTTATAGAGAGTAAATTAGATTTAAATAAGGGAAACAAATTTCTAAGAAATTTGTACAGTAAGGCCGTATAGCATTATTAAGCAATAAATGAGTGTTGTATATAAGACCCATTGTATGATTGGTAATAGTTGAAAATAAGTGACTAGATAAGGAATTAGTATCTATTCTATTGAAAAAGCACTCATACAAAATAAGCTTCTGTAAGAGGACTTAAAATATAAAAAGACCTTTTTGGACTATGTCTTGCATCTAATTTATCACCTTCAAACATAGATGCCCTTAGTAGGGTTGGTTTTTGTAAGCAGATCATGGTGTGAAGTCATGCATTCTATAAAAATGTAATGAGTGTGGACACACAGAGAAAAGAAATGAATTTAAAATGATGTGTCCTTTACAATATTTAATTGTTGTACTAACAAAGCAGAAAGATTTACTGTTTCCTTAAACAATGAATCGCAGACTTTGAGTTAATTTAGTCCACAAGGACCGAACCCAAATGATACAAACCACTGACTAAAAAGGTCCTGGGTAACACCTGTCCAGGAAAGGGAGTGGGTCTGTATAACAAATTCTCTCCTTGTGGCCTCCACTGAATTTCATTTTAAGCATAATCTGCATTGTGGAAAATGATTGATACAATCTCACAGAAATCATCATGTACATAAAAGATACATTAATCGTTACCCTTGAGAGAATAGAAAACCACATTAGAAAATAATGGTAAGAGAAAATCATAAATTCTGAAAGGACGTTGATGGCAACATTCAAAACAGATTTTTTAAAAAGGTTTATTTATTTATTTATTTACTTTTATCCATTTTAACCACCCCCCTCCCCCATTTTTGCTGTTTCTGTGTCCATTCGCTGGGCAACTCTCTGTGTCTGTTTCCTGCCCTCTCTTCTCATCCTTCTCCTCCTGTCTCCACTGGGATTCGATCCTGTGAACCTCTGATGTGGGAGAGAGGCGTCCTACCGCCTGCGCCACCTTAGTTCCTGGTTTTTTGGCGCATCTCGTCTTGGCTCTCCCCTGTGTCTCTCTCCTGTTACATCACCATCTTGCTGTGTGGCTTGGTGGGAACTGGCCCGCCCGCACGTGGGGCCTGGCAGCATGCACACCTTCTATATTTTTCTTTATTTTACCTGGAGATCCCAGGGATTGAACCCAGGTCCCTCCATATGGGAGATGGACATCCAACCATTTGAGCCACGTCTGCCTCCCCAAACAGATCTTGATACCACCAGTAGTTGACTGAAACTGATTGGGTGATACCAAATTGGACATTTCCAGTGAGTTTATTAAAGATTCTCTATTTCTGAAGAAATGTTGAGTTTTATATTTTTTTTAAGTGTGAGAAAATGCAGCTAATGCTTGTTCCTTTTAAATTATTCTGTTCTAAATAATCTGTGACAGTTACATAAAACTCTAGGATGTGATCTGAGTAATTATCTATTGGAATTTTGCTGACCTGGAGAAAAGAGAACGAAAATGAATATTAAATAAACACCTGTCACATCTCTGGCACATCTCATATATCATCAGGTAATCGCTAGAACTGCCCTTTGAGCTGACCAATGACATCCCCAACTTAAAGATGAAGACAAGGTATTTAAGAGACATCATGTTAACTTGCCCACAGTCAGCGGCTAGAAAGAGGCAGGGCTAGTGACCCTCGCAGAGCCTCTACAGTGGCCTAACAGTGACAGCAGGGTTGCTGTAAGAATCGAACGTGTGATGTGAGTGAAGGCCTTCAGACCTCCCCCCACGGTCCCCGGTCGCTGTCCCTATTCTCCTCAGGCTGAGGCAGCAGCAGAACTTGCACCTCTAATTCTTGGGGTTTACGCTGAGCACACATCACTGAAATATCACAGGAAACTTGTTGAGGAATGTGGACAGTTCCAGTATTTAAAAAAGATTTTGCTTCAGGTGTGGTGCTTTATTTTTACTTTAAGCAGAGGATGAGTCGTAAATGTACGTTGCGCTTTGGTATTTAATGAGCTTAGGAGCCTTGTTCACAGCCGCGGAGAACATCCGATAAGGTTGCTGTGAACCGACGCTAACGTTATCATCTTGGCTTCTCAATTTCAAATACACTTCTTCCTGGGGTTTTAGTGGCTCAGAACATTCCTGGCACATCAACACATGCATCTTTTCAGCCAGCCCGGTCATTTGAGTCCCACCTGCCACCTGAAGCCAGGTATTGATGCAGTAGTTGGTGGCAGGTGTAGAGGATGGGGTATAGGTATTTGTCATATATATAAATATCTTCCCAACAAGTATTTACACGTTTATCTCTCAAACCTGTATTATGTCAGTATTTATTGATGGTGTGGGAAGGTACCTCACAGGATGCATTAAAGTGTCAGACTGAAATAAAATGGGCATTATTTCTTCTTCTGAAAGGGGAGTGCCAAAATGATCATTTTTGTTCTCAGTGATTTTGAGCTGCAACCCTTTCTATTGAGTAATGAACAATTGATGAATATGTAGACGCTAACATTCTTGGGGCATTATGACCCAGCTGCTATCCCTTACAGTTGTCCAATGTCCAGCATGGTGCCTGGCACACAGCAGGGGCTCAGTCAGCGTTTCCCTTCTCATGCCCTATGGCAGTTTGATATTGTTTATGAATTCCAAAAAAAGACTATGTTTGTAAACTGGTCTGTTCCTCTGGGCGTGATACCCCTTTGATTGTATTAAATTCAAAGGTTTCACTTTTACTCTATTAAATCAAGATTAGGGCTTTGATTCGACCACATCATTAGGGTGTGCAGGGTTAATTCCCACCCCCTTGGTGGACTATATAAACGGACACTCACACAGAAGTAGATACACAGAAAAGCACACAGAGGAAGAGAGACAGGTCCATAGACACGGCAGAGGCCCCGGGAAGAGAGATGAACCATTTGCCTGATAGTCTACAGCTGACCTTGTGAAGAGAACAGAGCAGCTGAGGCCGGAGAGAAATGAGAACCGGGAAGAGAGAGAGCCTTATGCCTGCCTACAGCTGAGATTGGAAGAAGCTGGGACTACTGAGCTTTAAGAGGAAGAGGAAGGCTGAACTCTTGCAGATGTCAGCAGCCATCTTGCTTCAACACGTGGCAACAGAGTTTGGTGAGGGAAGTAACTTTGATTGGACTCTTTAGGGCCTTATAACTGTAAGCTTCCACCCCAAATAAATACCCTTATAAAAGCCAACGGATTTCTGGTACTTTGTATCAGCACCCCTTTGGCTGACTAACATACCTCCCTTCCTTTCCCGGGGGAAAGGGGCTCCCTCCTGCGACGACTCTGCTCCTGCACATGTTGAACATGCTGAAAACCTGTTCATTTATGGATTGCTGAGACTGTGAAAGAAAAGCTTTTTGCATTATAAATGGTTCAAACAGGAATTGGAAGAGCCTAAAGCCTTGCAGAGCCTAAAGAAAAACTATTTCAAGTCTAAGTTTTGGCAACCTAGATACTTTAGATATTTGGATAACTATTTTGCATGTGAGGTTTTTGCCAAAAACTAATCCCATAAGCTCATAAGATTTCTGTAGTAATATTAGTCATTTTGGGGGCTGTGGGAATAAAATGTTTTGCCAAACTCTCCATCTTTAATTTATTTTCATGATCTTCTCTTTATATTTTCTCCCAAGAAAACTATGCTGAAGGCACCCATACACAAACATGCACATATAAACTAAATACGCTTATGAATTATAGGTGCGTAACTAAATATGTCTAAATTAAATATATGCTAAATATATAAAAACCAAGTTTAATTGTGCTATACATATATAAATTAAATGTACAAAAGAGAATTTCAGTTCTCAGCTTACCCCCTTCCTCTTACATTTTTTTATAAGCTGCAAGGAGAAGCCAAGCTGCCCCTTCTGCATTTAGCTTGGATATCTCTTCTGTCAAATATTCAAGTTCATGGCTTACAAATTCCACTTTCTATCTGACATCAGAACACAAATTTGCCAAGTTCTTTGACACTTTATGACAAGGATCACCTTCCTTCCAATTTCCAATAGTGTTTTCATCTTTTCCTTCTGAAGCCTCATTGGAGGACCTTTATTTATTTATTTTCAAAGATTTATTTTATTTACTTTATTTTTCCCTCCCTCCCTCAGATGGGTCTCTCCTCTGTCTGCTCATTGTTTGCTCCCTTCTCCAGGAGACACCGGGAACTGAACCTGGGACCTCCCATGTGATAGGTGGGTGCCCAAGGGTTGAGCCACATCCACTTCCCTGGAGGTACCTTTAATGACCTTATTTCTACCAACAGTCTCTTCAGAGCAATGTAGGATTTTACTTCCAAGCATTTCACAATTCTTCTAGCATCTACCTATTACCCAATTCCAAAGCCTTTTCCATAGTTTTAGGTATTTGTCATAGTAGCACTCCACTTTCCAGTACCAAAAACTGTTTTAGTTTCCTGGCTGCTAAAACAAATACCTTACACGGGTTGGCTTAAACCATGGGAATTTACTGGTTTATGGTTTCCCCAGGTCGATATCTTCGCTACCCAGCAATCTTTGGGGTTCCTTGGCTTTTTTTGGTCACATGGCAATGTATGTGGAGGCATTGTCTCCTTTCTCTTCTGTATTCCATGGACTTCTGGCTTCTGCCCATGGCTTCTCTCTCCATCTTCTTTTCACTCTTCTTATAAAGGACTCCAGTAATCCAGGTTAAAGCCCAAACTGATTTAGTTGGGCCACACGTTACCTGAAGTAACATCTTGAAGATGTTTTATTTACAATGGTCCACATCCACCAGAATGTGGATCAAGACCAAGAATATGTCCAAACTGGGGTGCACAATTCAATCCACCATCAGGCTTGTTTGCAGGATTAATTTGGAGAAAGTTGCTAAAACTTTAAGATGGAAGCAGTTCCACATAATCAATGATCCAAAATAGTTTTGCCTGTCCTAAAATAACATGGTCAGGATTAATAAATTTATTTCACAAAATACATGGAGTGTTGTGTGGGACAGGGTAATGTTTCCATGCTATACTTCTTCCAATGATCATTATAAATCTTATTTCATATGCCCAATGTTCTGCAAGTTAAGCTTTTGATCTTTTTGTTAATAGAGATGTTCTTATCCTTTGAACTCCAAGTCTTCCCATGACCCGACAGGCTTAGATGCCTCTGCACCGCTCTTCCCTCCCCCTCTTCAACTATCAAAATAGAAACTAAGTTTGGCATTTTGCATTTTATTCCACTTCTTTAGTCCCCCACTTGACGAGGCAGATATCCTGAAATGGCTGTCTGTCTAAGGCAAACCCCACTGCGCTGTGAATTCCATCTCCCTCCCTCTCGGGAATTTAGTGTTACTGATGACCCCGTCCTTTTCCTGTATCTTCAATCTCTTCCTACACAGAGACTCTTTGCCATCGCCAAATACACAAGCTCAAATGTCTTCCACGTTAGAAACAACAATCTCCTAACCGATGTTCTCCTCTAGATACTGCTGTCTCTTCTCTTTACATCGTATTTGAAACTTCCTTGCTTCACCTCCCCTCCCCTCACGTTCACTCACTGCAATCTAGCTTCTATCCCCGATCTGAAACGGCTTACTCAAAATGACTCCTGCCAAGTCACCAGTAAACTGTTAAGTGGAATGAACATTGAAATCTTATTTTACCTGATGTGAGGTCCTTTCTCTTGCTTGCTTCTCTCTTCAGTTTCCTTATTTGCAAGATTAAGATTAAAATACAATACAGGGAAGCGATGTGGCTCAAGTGATTGGGCTCCTGTCTACCATATAGGAGGTCCAAGGCTCGGTTCCCAGTGAAAGGCAAGCTGCCCCTCACGGCGAGCTGGCCTGAGTGGAGAGCTGGCCCACGCAGGAGTGCTGGCCTGAGTGGGGAGCTGACGCAGCAAGACGACATAACAAAAAGACGCAGCAGACCAGGGAGCTGAGGTGGCACAAGAGATTGAGCACCTCTTCCACTCTGGAAGGTCCCAGGATTGGTTCCCGGTGCTGCCTAAAGAGAATACAAGCAGATACAGAAGAACACACAGACACACAGAGAGCAGACAGCAAGAACAAAACAACTGGGGAGCATGGGGGGGTGGGAATAAATAAATAAAACTTAAAAAAAAAAAAGTACAGTGGAGTGGCTGTAGCTCAGTGTTGGAATGCCTGCTTTGCATGTTCAAGGCCCGGGGTTCAATCCCGAATACCATCTAAAAAAAAAATGCACATTACATTAAGTGCTTTGAATAATTCCCGGGACTGTGTGAGCACCTTTGCTCAGAGCTGTTCCTAATTCATCCTCTCAGGACACATCCTGCTGTGTGAAATGTCTCCCTCCATGCTACCACTCAGTTTCATAAAGAAGCCAAGTCTACTCTCATTTTTGGAATATTTGAAACCAATAAACCAGGGGTTCTTAACCAGGGGTCCACCACTTGGTCTGTGGAAAGATTTCAGGGGGTCTGTGAGCTTGAATTGACAAAAAACAATTTGATATCTTTATTTTCTCGGACCTTTAACTGAAATCTAGCATTTCCTTCACTTATGAATGTATGCAATAAATTACAGTAGTAGCCATTTCATATCACATTACAGTTGTTACAAATCTCGGAAAATTGCTTTTGCTCATCCATACTTCGAAATTACGGCAGTTGTTAGAACCAACGCTAGATCACACGTGATCACAGTCCAGCTGTGTACAAACTATTGCGCGATGTAGTTGGCCAACCATCTGGCAACACAGAATAGGTAACAAGCAGAAAGAGCTCTCCTGAGCGGTGTCCCTGATTTTTTGAAGTATAGGGGTACCATTTTGCGAGGGTGAATCACGGGGTCAGCACAAGTTATAGACGTTGAAATTTCTACTCTGCAGTTATAATCAATGTAACTATCACGAAAAAAATAAAATAATATAACCTCATGAAATAAAACATGCCTGAAATACATAACACATGCTGTGTGATTATTAGCGATTTCCACCCAGCCACTTGTGTTGAAAATTTGTTAACCGTGATGTCAGCCACGTTTTTAAGGTAACCAATCATATCCAAGAAACAGTTATGACATTATAATTAATAACCAAGACATGAAAAATGACAGGTTGACATTGTCTTACGTGACAGACGCGAAGATGCTTGCACGTTTTACCCAGACAACATGGCTGCCTCTGTTGCGCAGAGAAAATGCACGTACATTTCCACCCGCCAGAGAAATCTGTATTGGTGCGGGTGTGGTGTGTTTATTAAATAATGCGCAGTAGAGTGTGGACTTAGGATGGTTTTTATTTTGATGCTGTGAGCTCTGAGCGCAGTGGATAACTGCCTGCAGAAAGGGTGGTTAGGATGGTGGAGGGGGTTTCACGCGGCCGTGGGAAAACGCAAATTTCTAACTGTTTGCCGAAAATGACCGTTTGAACAGATGTTGAACCGTGTTAGGTTATCAGGTATTGAAATTATGGGAAAGTTGCAAAACGTAATTTTGAATAAGCCTAAAATTTAATTTAAAGACATGCTGATGTTGAGTGTCACAAAGCTATCTGCCGCTACATCTGAGAAGGGGTCCCTGGTTTTCACCTGACTGGCAAAGGGGTCCGTGGAACACAAAAGGTTAAGAAGCCCTGAGCTAAACAGAAGCGTGGGATGGTGTAAGGCACTGGACCAGGAGCCAGAGCCTGGACTTTGAGTCCTGGCTCTGCCATCAACTCGCCATGTGACTTCAGTTAACACCTCACAATTGAAAACTGAGGTTATCTGCCTAAGTGTAAGAGCGTATATAAAATTTTTAAAGTGCAGAGTCATAAAGCACCCTGCAATCATGGGAGAGCTAGACTGCTTTATTTACAGTCTCCTTTTATCCTCTCAATGAGCTGAAGCTTGGTATTGGCACAAAGTGAGTTTATATGCTTTGTGGCTCCTTTACTCGTGCTAGCGTAGCTTCCTGTCCTCGCTCAATCTGAGCTCCTGTTTCCAAGCCCCTAATTGTCTACTCCAGTGGTTTTGGGGTTTTTAATCCCAAAGTTCAGAACTTTTTATAGAGATGATTTTTGTTGCTAAATGGCACATTGAAAGAAAAATCCAAATACCAACACTCCTTAGACAGGAGCAACTAAAAAAAATCAAACGTATCTATTATCTGCAAGAGTTGCTTCATGGCTCCAGGATAATACTTTAAGATTAGAAGAAAAATTGACATGAGAAATAAGACAGGCTAGCTCTCAAAGCAAGCACATTTTTTGGTGAACACATTCAGCTTTAAGAGGACAATGCTGGCTGATGAGTTCCCAGCTGGTGTCCCAGCCAACCTTGCTAACTGAATGGGCACTAAGGACATGCTCATAGTCATCATGAATTTGGAATGTACACGACTGTCACTTTTTTGTGCTTTGTATAATCAACAAAATGAGTAAAATATGAAATCCACTTAACAAATGCAGCTTTAACCAAGAGAAAGATGATTTTACCAGCACTAAGATTTATCTCTGATGGGGTTTCAGTCTGTTAAAGTGGGAAGTGTATGGTTTTCTATCAATTTAGACTCTCAATGTCCTCTAGTGGAAGGTAAATTGAGGATACACTATTAATTTAGCAACTACAACTTGCCAGTGTGGGAATTTTTGCTTGTGTTTCATGTTCAAGTTGTTTTTTTTTTTTTTGATGCAAGAATAATGCCATGAACTTTAAATGGGTCATAGTTTTCTTCCATCTTTTTCTTTAACCAAAATAGTGGGACATTTTGAAAAGATCACTAAATTAAAAATTTTTTCTTTTTTCTTTTATCTTTTAGTCACATATTTATAATGTCTTGATTGCAGGAAGTCTTACTTGTTCTTTCCCCAGCTGGAAGTGATTTCTCTCATACACTTTTATTTTTAGATCTCTTATATGGCATGTGCCACTTCCTGTTTTAGTTTACAGATAAGATATTTATATATGTTTCATTTTTCACATTAGAATGTAAGGCAGCCTTGAGAAAAGGTGCTTTACATAACAATAGTAAGTGCTGAAAAATGTAATGCATCAATAAATCAATAAATGCCTACCTTGAACATCAGCAACAAGAAAGTCCAGAGGTCTTGAGAGTGGATGGAGGGATCCAGTGGAAGGCATTCTTGATTTGGGTGAAAGAGCCAGCTTTGCCTTTTTCTAACCACCAAGAGTCTCGGAGCTGGTTTGACATTAGGCAGTAGGCTTATTCTCTCTGAGCGTCAGCTCTTTGTTGTGTAAAATGAACACGTTTGGACTCCCTTGCCTACCTCACAAAGCTGGTATGAAGCTCTAAGTTAGGGAATATATTTAAAGGTGTTTTGTGAACTACAAAGTGCTATGTAAATACAAGAAATCAAGCATTATCTGTAGGGGAATATGGAGCTCTGGCTAATTCCCACCTTTAACTGAATTGGAACCCCTCAGGGGAAATTTATGAGCCCCATGTAAGTACCTGGAAAAATTCCTGCTCTCTTATAGGTTCTTAATACATATTTGATGAACTGAACTCCTGGTAACTTCAGCTATTAAAAGGATCCCCTTAGAGAGCCAATTTAGCATGCAGGAAGAAGAAAGCGAAGGGACAGCTAGTCATGTGTCTTTGTGATTGTGGGATTTATGCTCACATCACAATTCCACGGAGCTAGCAATCCATTTCTTAAGAGATTTATGTTTGGAAAAGCTGTGTAGGGATTTACCTAGAAGGCTCAGCAGGGACCATTTCTTGCTTAAGAGAAGTAGTGCTCAGAAATTACCCTTGACCATCTAAGAGCTGTTCTAGGAGGCAAGAAATACCTAAAACCTTTAGCTCTGTTAAGGCACGCAGATGCTGAGGACAATTTCTATTAGCAGTGGCTGCCAAATGGAGTCACAGAAATTTCTAAGACCCATCCCTTTATTTCACTTATTTGTTCAGAAATTATTTACTGACTGCACACTCGGTGCCCAACGCTGTTTAGACACAGGGGATTCAGGTGTATGCAAAGCAGGTGAGAATTCCTGCCATCATGGGAAAAACTGCTTCAGTAACAGCTAGTGGAAAGTGCTGCCACGAGAGGTGGAGCCAAGGGCTAACTCACTAGTGGCAGCAGTGGATCCATGACTAGCACTTACTTCCAGAAGCATCCGTGGAGGAAAACCAGAGGCCTCTTCACCATCTTGGCATGCAGGGGAAGAACAGAGGGCATTGATTCATTCATTTTTAAATAAACTTCTCTTTTCCTATAAGAAGAATTATGACTTGTTTCTCATGCCAACTTACATCGACTTGTAATTCACCGTATCTATGTACAGTTCTTCTCTTTTACATTAGTTACCACTTTCTAGCTTATATTACAGCTAACTTTTTAAAAAGGGAAGATAATGACTAGACTCAAGTAAAAGTGTCATCATTGCTGGAAAATATACATGTAAAAATATCCATGCTTTAATAAGTCTAAGATAGTTTTTAAAAGTTGGGTGACTCATTAGTAATAAAATTCTCTTCCCAAGACCTCTTGACATGTCCTTTTGACCTATAGTGGACTCCCTCGTTCTTTTAGACATCATCATTGAGGGTTCAATATGGGACTTTGAAATTGTGCCAAACAATTGAAAAGAGCATGAAAAATATTAATGGGATAGAAATGCATTCTATAGACTCTTTTTTTATTTTTTATTTTATTTTTTTCTTTTTCTATAGACTCTTGAATATCACTCAAGAGAAGTTGAATGTGCTTGGGAAAAATAAGAGAGTGAAGGCTTATTAAATTAAAAAATAAGAGAGATTTTTATTTTTAAAATTTGACTTTCAGAATGGTTGTCTGTATTTTGTAGATTTACTGTCATAGCGTCAGACTAAGAACATGGACTTTGAGGTCAGCCTGCTTGGGTTTCAACTTTTACTGATTATGTGATCTTGGGAAATTATCCCCATTTTACAGATAAACTGAGACCAAGAGAGATCATTATTGGCATCTACTTTATAGATTGTTAGGGAATCAAATGAGATAATGTATGTAATGCACTCAGTGCAGGGCCTGCATCTTAATAAGCATTAACAGATGTTAGATGATGGTGATACTGCCATTATTCCTGGTTAGTTACATATAAGCATACTTTGGTTAATTCCCTGCCAGATACTGGTTTCATTACCAGACCATACTTTGGCTTACATGCCATCTTAATGATTATGAACAGTGATATTTTAAAATCTAAACATTTAAAACTTTAAAATTTGTTTACGGCTTTATTTAAAGGGCTTCTGATTGAAATGAACACCTTCTTTGTGCTAAGTATTTTTATGTGTTGGGGACACAAAGGTGAATAATTCATGGTTTCTGTCCTCAAGGAGTTTACAGACTTTTGAAGGAAAAAGGCAATAGCAGGGGGAGTGGATGTGGCTCAAGCAGTTGAATGCCTGTCTCCCAGATGGGAGGTACCAGGTTTGGTTCCTGGTGACTCCTAAAGAAAAACAAACAGAAAATGAGCAAAAACAATGAGCAGACAATGAGCAAATAGACAAGGGAGCCAACTCAGGGAAGCTGATATGGCTCAGTGTTTGAGCCAGCCTCCCACATACAAGGTCCTGGGTTCAATCCCTGGTCCTGGTACCTTAAAAAAACAAAACAAAACAAACACAATAGCAGTTAATCTTGCAGAGACATTTCTATTAATGTTATTCAATTACTCACTTTGATTAGTAACCTTAACTTCCATATAACCTTGGAAATGTAGATTCTTATATAGGCATACTTTGGAGATATTGCAGGTTTGGTCCCAGACACCGCAATCAAGTGAATATTGCTATAAAGTGAGTCACATGATTTTTTTTTTTTTGGTTTCCCAGTGCATATGAAAGTTATGTTTACACTGTACTGTAGTCTAATAAGTGTGCGATAGCATTATGTCTAAAAAACAAAGTACATTCCTTAATCAAAAAGTACTTCATTGCTAAAAAATGCTAACCATCTTCTGAGCCTTCAGTAGTCGTAATTTTTTGCTGGTGGAGGGTCTTACCTCCATGTTGATGGCTGCCGACTGATCAGGGTGGTGGTTGCTGAAGGTTGGGGTGGCCGTGGCAATTTCTTAAAATAAGGCAACAATGAAGTTTGCTGTGTCAATTGACTCTTCCTTTCATGAAAGAGTTCTCTGTAGCATGTAATGCTGTTTGATAGCATTTTACCCACAGTAGAATGTCTTTTAAAATTGGAGTTAATCCTCTCAAGCCCTGGTGCTGCTTTAACCAAGTTTATGTGATATTCTAAGTCCTTTGTTGTCATTTCAACAATGTTCACAGCATACTCACCAGGAGTAGATTCCATCTCAAGAAACCACTTTCTTTGCTCATCCGTAAGAAGCATCTCCTCCTTGTTCAAGTTTTATCATGAGATTGTAGCAATTCAGTCACCTCTTCAGGCTCCATTTCTAATTCTAGTTCTCTTGCTGTTTCCACCACATTTGCAGGTACCACCTCTACTTAAAGTCATCCAAGAGGGTTGGAATCAACATTTTCCAAACTCCTGTTAATGTTGAGATTTTGACCTCTTCCCATGAATCATGAATGTTCTTAATAGCATCAAGAATGATGAATCCTTTCCAGAAGGTTTTCAATTTACTTTGCCCAGATCCATCAGTAGAATCACTATCTATGGCAGCTATAGCCTTATGAAATATATTTCATACTTAATACGACTTGAAAGTGAAAATGGCTGCTTGCTCTAATGAACTGCAGAATGGATGTTGTCTTAGCAGGCATGAAAACATCAATCTCATGTTATATCTCCATCAGAGTTCTTGGGTGACCAGGTGAATTGTCAATGAGCAGTAATATTTTAAAAGGAATCTTTTTTTTCTTAGTAGTTAGTACTCAGCAGTGGGCTTAAAATATTCAGGAAACCATGTTGTAAACAGATGTGCTGTTATCCAGGCTTTGTTTTTTCATTTAGAGAGCACAGGCAGAGTAGATTTAGCATAATTCTAGGATTTTAGGAATAGTAAATGAGCAATGGCTTCAACTTAAAGTCACCAGCTCATTAGCCCCTAACAAGAGAGTCAGCCTGTCCTTTGAAGTGTTGAAACCAAGCACTGACTTCTCTTCTTTAGCTGTGAAAGTCCTGCATGGTATCTGCTCCCAACATAAGGCTGTTTCATCCACATTTAAACTTTGTTGTTTAGTGTAACCGTTGTCACCACTTATCTCTGGATAACTTGCTGCATCTTCTGCATCAGCACTTGCTGCTCCACCTGCCACTTCCATGTTATGGAGACGGTTTCTTTCCTTACACCTCATGAGTCAACCTCTGCTGGCTTCAAACTTCCTTCTGCAGCTTCCTCCCCTCTCTCAGCCTATACAGAATTGAAGAGAGTCAGGGCTTTCCTCTGGATTAGGCTTTGGCTTAAGGGAGTGTTGTAGCTGGTTTGATCTATCTAGACCACTAAAACTTTCTCCTTTTCAGCAATAAGGCTGTTTTGCTTTTTTCATCATTCGTGTGTTCACTGGAATAGCACTTTTACTTTCCTTCAAGAACTTTTCCTTTGCATTCACAACTTGGCTAACTCTTTGATGCAAGAGGCCTGGCTTTGGGCTTATCTAGGCTTTTGACAAGCCTTTCTCACTACGCTTAATCATTTCTTGCTTTTGATTTAAAGTGAGAGACGTGCAACTCTTCCTTTCACCTGAACGTTCAGAGGCCATTGTAGGGCTATTAATGGGCCCATTTCCCATATTGTGCCGTAAGGACTAGGGTAGACTGAGGAGAGGGAGAGGGATGGGGATGGGGGGCTGGTAAAGCAGTCAGAACACCCACAATCACAGTATTTATTGATAAATTTTGCTGTCTTATATGAGCACAGTTCGTGGCACCCCAAAATGGTTACAATAGTAATATCAAAGATTACTGATCACAGCTCTCCATAAAAGATATAATAATAATGAAAAGGTTTGAAATATTGGGAGAATTACCAACATGTGACACAGAGACTTGAAGTGAGCACATGCTGTTGGAAAATTGGTGCCCATGGACTTGCTAGATGCAGGATTGCCACAGATCTTCAATTTGTAAGAGACACAATGTCTGTGAAGCACAATAAAGTGAAGAGCAATAAAACAAGGTGCGCCTGCATATAATATATCAAATTTCACTGAGTGTTCTCTGTGTGCCAAACGCATTTATGTATCCAGAAGAGAGATGCTATTAATTTAACAGTGGAGAGTAAATTTGGTCCCATTTTCAAATCGAGCTGATGAGTGCAGGATGCAGAGAGGTAGTTAGTTCAATGGCACACTGAGAGCCACTTATGAGCACATCCATCCGCGGGTCAGTTAGCGTACTTGTATTTGAAAGTGGCCCTAAAACCCAACACTCACTGGCTTAAGCCAAAACAAAAACAAAACCATAACAAAAAAGGAAATTTGTTGGCTTGCTCAAATGAAAACTACAGGTACAGCATAACCCAACGGCTCAAATTATGTCACTGAGAGCTAATTTCTCTCCATCTCTCATTCCTGCTTTCCCACTTATTGTCTTTCTTCTTCTGTCTCAAAGACTATCAAGAAGCCTGCAGAACAGCCACCAGTGGCTCAGACCCGAATCCTTACAGGTGTAGGTTGGCAGGAAAGGGGGCTCTGTCCCCAGGATTCTTGAACTAGCTTGGTCCCTGTGGCCAGGCAGGTTTGATGTGCTGACGAGTCAGTCCTGGGTTATTTGTTCTTCCCCTGGAACAGGGGTCCTTCACCTGAGCCATACAGAGAAAGGTGGGGCAGAGGAGGACCCTGGAGGAAAATAATGAGCACTCTTGCCAGAAGAAGGCTCAGCAGGTAAAACAACAGATGTCCTTCAGAAGGGAGGTGTTTAAATTGAGGCTGAATGACCCTCTGTCAGAGATGTTGAAGACTCTACAATGTAAATTCTGTCCTGAAGGAGAATTTCTATTTGATGACCAGGAATGTCTTCAACTCTGAAGTCTGAGACTATGATTTATAACATGGTGTTTGTAAGTGGATTTCTATAAGAACAACAGGAAAACGAAATCATTTAAAACTGTAGCAAGAGTGTGGCAGACTTTGATTACCTATTCTAAAGATTATCAAATCCCACTACAAACATGATTAGGAAATTTCCTTTCCTAGACTTCTTTCATTAAAAATAGAAACATCAGACACTGGTTTATCCTAAGAAATCAGTTTTGATAATCATGTGAGTTATTGGTGACTCATAGCCTTTTGGTGATACACACTCTATCAGTGTTGAAGATGAATTGCAATAACCTTTTCTTCAAGGAACTTTGAATATAGTTTTACTTTTAAAGAGAACAAAATAGTAATAGCTAACATTTATTGGTTAACCACTGTCCTAAGAGGTTCACATATGTTAGCTAATCCTAACCACAAAACCTATGAATAGAATAGTATGATTATTCCCATTTCATGAGCAACTGAGAGATTAAACAACAAGTAAATAGGCTTCAAATCATATAATAAATATGCTGTTTTATCTATTTGTAATGTTATTAAATATGGTATTAACTCAGATTGCCCAAGAATAGAAGATTGCTTTATGATTTAATCAAGATTAATAAATACATTAATATTTAGTCTAAAATAACCCTTTCTTTTGACAAACAGGAGTTTAATGATTTTTGTATTAAACAGCTTCATATCAAGTTTGCCACTGTTCTAACCCAGGAGATCGACCATACTCAGACTTTAAGACTTTAGTTACTTTTATTGAGCTAAGCCCGCAGGCGTCTGCAGCACACCTCACGCAGGAGAGAACTGCAGCCCCGAGGTTCTAAAATGGCTCCCCTTTATAGGGGGTTGCTGTTGCAGTTTGCAAGCAAGCAGGATGTACAGAAGCGGATTGTGGCGGTTAGCTAGCATTTGCATGACTTTGGTATGCAAGGTTCTGATAATTTGGGACACAGTTGAGATGTTTTTGCAAGGTCGCTCAAGGGAGGGGAGGTTATGTGCTTCCCAGATAGGACACTCAGGGAACAATAGAAAGTTTTTTTCTCTAAGTTACTTTGGGTAGGCTAATTTGGAGCTAGAGTACAACATTCCCCACTTCTTTAGTTAGTGGGTCAAATCATTGACTCATCGTAATGGTCTCTATTCATTGGCAAGCGTTGGTAGGACTGGGCTAATACCATTAGTTTGACAGATTGGACTCGGTCCTTGACAAAAGTTACAAGTCTATTGATAATGATAGGACCACAAGTGAGGCCTAAAAGTAATAATATGAGAGGGCCTGCTAAAGCCGAAATTAAGGTAGTTAGCCATGGAGACCAATTGAAAAGGTTTTGAAACCAAGACTCAGGGGATTGTTCTTTTAGTTCTCTTTCTTTGAGTCTCTTTTGCAGTTCTTGCATGGATTGTTTAATAATTCCCAAATGGTTTGCATAAAAACAACAGGTTTCCCCGAGGGCGGGACATAAGCCCCCCTGCTTTAGAAATAGCAAATCTAGTCCTCTTCTGTTCTGTATAGCTACTTCTGCTAAGGAATCAACTTGTTTTTCAAGATACTGTACTTGGGTCTGCAGGAGAGCGATATCAGCAGAGAAAGTAGCTGAAAGTTTTCTAATATCAGTATCAGAAGTGATCATGGCCGCAGCTCTTATGGCTGCTGAACCCGCAATCCCTAAGGTGGCTAAGATAGGGATTAGGATTGGAGTCCTTTTTTGTAGTCTAAGATGTTGATCCTGAGCTAGGAAGTGGGCAGTACCTGAGGGTCCAGCATATAGGTAAACCTGGGGAATTATATAAACACCAATACATAAGTCAGAAGCATTACTAGGGGCAATACAGCGGGTGATA